>JAQFZC010005165.1:0-14660 GCA_034695205.1 Dicyrtoma fusca | reverse complement strand
GACGACCGACGACGTACGACCGCAAGGCTTCTTTTATAGAAAAAGAATGTGAAGTCCAATACCCGAAGATTCAAAGCACGCCCGTTCGATTTTAATTGGCCGTTGACATCTTTTTGGGCGCGCGTCCGGCGGAGCAGTCTGCTGTCGAAGTGTGGCCAAATCAAATTTTTCCTGTTTTATTGATTTTAACGTCGTTATTTGTTCAAAATCATCCATAGATCAGGCCCCTGAATCAGGAAATCCACATAGTGTAAAAGTAGCTAGTATTTAAGTGTCAGTGTTAAGGTTTGAGTGGGTAATTGAGATTACGTTAGCCACGTGGCCCGACCATAAGAAAAGCAAGAAGCGTCCATAGTAGCCAGTTGAAGTTTGATGGAATCTCTAGCCTCTAGCTACCTCGCTGCCGTGGTCCTGTCCCTCGCAAAACCTCATGGACTGTTAATCAGAACAGGCTTTTGAGACGAATTTAAAAGGTATTCTGGACTGGATGACTTTCAAATTCCTTAATGATTATGAGTCTCAAAGCCCTTAAAAAGGCAATATAAATTTTACCATTAAATTAAAAACTGAAAAAATACCGAATCCATTACTTATAATGACGATGAAATCTGGCTCGACGAATTTAATTTGATTCCCCAAAATAAGAACCAAATGTATCCCCTCCCTCGCTTTTTTTTTAATGTTGGAACTAGTCAACTTTAAATGAGAGTGTAAGAACCAGTCGAAGCAGATCACCTTGGCTGACAAAGTTTCAGCCTGCCCGCCAGTAGTCGGCAGCGTCTCAAAGAGATCGAGACGAGGGCAGGAAAAGTTGGGAGCGGGAGTGAGGCAATACGACGCAACAAGGGGGGAAGTTGGTCTGTGTGCTTGTACAACTAGTTATTAGTATTCAGTCGCAATAGTGATAAGACGAAGCGGCTAAAATGTTCTTTGTGTAAAAAGTTAAAAGGGGAATGACAAAGGAGTTTTTCGTTGGGAAATGTAGGTGAAGTTGTAAATAAGTTGAGTGAGGAAGGAGATGAGATTAGTGAGTGTTGACAATGCGCTGATTGGTGGGCCGCCTCTGGGAGGCGGTGAAGATACGGCCGGACAGGCAGAAACCAGTGGAGCTTGGGCTCTGCCGTTTAATTCCTTCTGTACGTTCAGACCGTTATGACGTTCGTCGTAATAATTCGACACAAAGCGCAACTCATTTTACCATATCATTCCCCACGTATATTTCTTATTTCTTAAGTAACTTGTTACTATTTTCTGAGTTTGTAAGTTTTCATTTATTTATCATTATTATTAACCATTTGGTGGTGAATCGTTTAGCTAATCAGGCTAACGGATTCGTGTCATTTAGTGAGTGAGAGGTTAATTTATGCGAATAAAAATAAGTAAAAAGTTTCGCAGAATTGGAGTGGAGGCAGCAGTGGCGTTTTATTGCATTCAGTCGATTCCATAGACGAGGGAGAGATAGAGTCTCATCCTCGTGTGTTACTCACTGTCGGACTCGTGGTGGGTAAAGGGTTGAGTGAGGAGAGGACTCAGAGGCCCAAGCCGAGAGGGTAGGGGGCCTCGGCTCGGGAAAGGACTAAGGACTGCAGAGTCACGTAGGCTCGCGTGTGACATCCGTTTGATCGGGATCCAAGCATCTGCATTGAGTTTAGACTCCTCTTCGTCTGAGAAGAAGTTCATTACTCAGTATCGCCCAGAGTTAAGTGTCCTAAGTGCGTGAAGGCTCAGAGGAGGAAGTGACCTTGAGGACTCGCCATGTCCCAACAGGGACGTTGAAGGAGAAGTTTAGGATCACCCTGCAGGAGATATTTAAGCCTTTGAGTTCTGGCGAAATACTGTTTACAAGAGTCAACCCAAATTACCGTCTGCGGGTGAAGAGCTACCTTAATTGGATATTAGAAACCGTCACTAAATTACCGTTTGTCTCCCACTATAAACTCAACAAATTACCTAAAATGGGGAGTCATTGCATCGCAGTTCTAGTTCTGTTCAATATTGCACCATGTCATCTTACTTCAAAATTTGTGTGTCAATCCTAAACTTAATTACTGACGCAATGTAAAATCTTAAACCGACTGTTATTTTTGTTATTTCTAGTTAGGTATGTCCTTTTTTGAAACTTTTTTGGACAAGTCATTGGCATTACTAACCACACACTTGCACGTGCTGTGGTACTTCTAAAAACCACTAATGGCGAAGGTGGTTCATCTTCAATGTTCCTCATCCGCCCCACTGGTACTGGTTCCCGTTTTAGAACATCAGGACTCAATCGTGCCTTCTGAGTCGGGTCGGTTTTCTTTTTTGTTCTTTCCGCCTCCTCTGCTCTTTCTAGGCCTTTAGGGCGATGTGACGTCTCGAATACATCGTCGTGATTGTCCTTTCCCCCGGCTTCCGGAGTCGCAACTGGCTTCTGCGCCACGCCATTAATGACAATATTGCAATGCCCACACATAACGCACGTCACCTCTTGCTTTCCTTCTTCTTGGCTATCTGGGATCTTTTGGCCCTCTTGGTTCTTTACTTTGTTTTCCTTTCCAGGCTTCACAATGCCGTGGTACTTCAGATAGTTTTTTATCTGGGACCTGGTGGCCCTCACAAGGCCCATTTCTTCCAGAATCTCCGCCAACATACCTTGGTAGCTCTTGAAGAGTTTTTGTAGTTGCTGGTATGCTTTGCCCATCAGCCGACTGGTCGCCGGCCAATCGCCGTCCTCTCCCCCCCTATCTTTATCCTGGAACCTGGACTTTCCGGTTCGGTAGGGTGTTCCACACCTTTCATCTCTTTTCTTTACTTTGTCTCGGTATTTCTCCGACCCTCGTCTGTCCTGCTTTCCTCGCTCTGTCTATGGTGTTCGGTTTCTAACTGTCTCGCATCGCGTCTGACCCTCCCAATAGTCGTCTGAGTCCTCATACCTTTCTTTGTAGCTACTAGGATGGGGGTATAGAGAGGAATATACTTGCTCCCCCCCTTGTCACGAGTTCCCACCGGCTCGCCCCCCCCCCCAGTAATCTTCGGCCTGACTGTCTTCCCATCCCCCTTCTACTCTTTTCTTGGGGATGCTCCCTTGGAAAAACCTCTTCGTTATCCCTACTGACATGACTCCGTGCTACTGCCTACTCTTCCCTGCCTTAGCTTCTTTCTCTCTCCTCCTGGCTTGCGACCAAAGGGCGTTGGCCACTGGCTCTGGCCCAACTCGGGATCTCAGCCCCCCCCCCCGAGCCCCGCGGTTGTTGAGTTCGCTCTCCCTTTCTCGGCTCTAAGGACTGGGCTCCTACACTCTGCCCCCCCCCCCCACTATTCTCCAGCGTGTGACTTCCTTGATGCTATACTATCACTATGCCGTTCTAATAGCCCTTGATGCCAACAAAGTATGCGCAAGAGGAGGTATAGCAACAAATATTGCGTTACTTACAGTTCAGTCAGGACAGTCTGGTCCAAATTTTCCATGCTGGAGTGACACACAAGACCTTTACCTAAGAATTCCTTATTTTCGAATCCTCCGGTATCCGCTCCCCCACAAAAAATTCAGTCTTTCACGGTCGCCAGTGCAACACAGAGTTACGCCATCAAAATCGTCTCTTTCCTCAGTCCGTCGTAGTCACTCCTTCCGACGGTCCGATTTAACATCCCTCACCCGGGATATGGCGGCTTGACCCTTGCTTCCGCCAAAGGTTCTTGACGATGGCGGCCCTCGTGGGACTCTCTCTCTTACGAAGATGACACTTTAGTGTAATGCACGATTCTTTGTGTCCTGACCTCACTGGATGTCAATCCGATTAGAGTGGAGTCTTCCCCTAAACCAAGCCAACAGCCAAATGCTGGGACTTGCTACTTGGCAATAAAATATTTATTTACACAAAACACTAATTTATCCATTTACCAGCCAAGTGCTCTCTCGCCAAATCCCATTAATCATAAACTATTAAATCCTATCTATGATCACAAAAACTCTAAACTAAATGCTCCCAGCCCCACTGGGAGGGACAACAAGGAAATTGAAAGAAGAAGAAATGATTTGGGTTTGGGAGGTCTACGTTTGCTTGCAACAGCACGATCACATTGGATATGGACAGCTCAAGCTTTGGTTATAGACTGATGATAACTACGGCAACCGGCAGTCTCCCAGACTCTGCCGTCCCGCTTCGCTCTTTGTTCCCTTTGTCGTACTCGCTCCCAACTTGACCCACTTCTTCCTCTCTCTCGCACTTATTAATAGACTGTTTGGTCTCGCTCCCCTCTCCTTTCCTTCCCCTACGTTCACTCCCGTCCACTCTATACTACTCTCCAGGCCCCTCTTACACCAGGCACTCACTTCCTTCCTTATGCCTGCCTCCTCTCCTTCTTTCTTCAGGCCCAGTGTTGTAATACGTTAACGAATATTTCAAATCGTTCGTTTTTTCCGCGTGAAACTGTGCAGACTTCTTTCTCGTTCACGACTTGGAAAAGCCGTTCTTTGCATTCCGTTCTCCGCCCGTTTACTGAACGGTAGAGTCACTGCTACGCGTGCTAAAATCACGACGTGCAGGCGAACGGGAAAAACGTATTGATTGGAACTCCCGCTGTGCAGACGAAATTTAGTCCGTTCTCTTCCCGTTCGTTCGTGAACGAGAACGGAACGAAAGAACGACCCGTTCTTCTGAACAGATTACAACACTGTTCAGGCCCTGTTTCTTACACTACCTAAATTATTAGCCAAGTATGATTGTTGATTGTTAGTGCCTAGCTACTACAGATATTAGTCTGTTAAATCTGTCATTTTGTTAACTACCGCGCGTTTTATATGCAGCGTAGGCTTCTTGATATTTCCTTACCAAATTATTAGCCAAGTGTGATTGTTATGTGTTAATTAGTAGTTAAGTACTAGCTAGTAGTTTAATAGTTTGTAAGATGCTCTAAATTTTAATTGGTGTAATCTGTCTTAAATTATAAGCACTATTTTCGCGACTAGTTAAACAATTTTGTGCTATTCTTGTGTATGTGCTTTTGGAATTGGAATGAATAAAACCCAGAATAATAATAATAATAATAATAACATTAGGGGAAAAAAATGCTACCACAATTTCAAGTCTACCAAAATTACAAGCCTTCGCCCAATAAGGCTGTAGGAGCATTAGTTACTAGTAGGTCTTTCGATGGTATTGTAATGATAAAAAAAGTTAATGTGCTGACTGTTTTGAATGACTACAGGAGGACAAGGAAAAGAAAAGGCTAGAAAAACTTGATAGAAAAACAACAACCAAGCAGATAGAGGAGGAAGAATCCAAAAGCATTGTTAAATCTTCAACTCAGGCTCCTGCCAAGATAACGCAAGCACAGATTCAAGTAAGATTATATTTATACGTGTTGTGTATATCTTAATGTTTTTAACAAAACTTAATAAACTAATAACGTGGGACTATAGACGTGTAAGTACCGTAAAACTCAGTATTACTCCCCGCCTTGTATTGGTCCCCGCCTTATTTAATTCCCAGGGTACATAAATGAAATATATCCCTTGCATGGAACCATACATATTTTTCTTAATTATATACAGCTTGAAACGAGCATGTAGATGCCTGCATAGATAGTTGATAGTTAGCTTAAGCACCTGCGTGCATGCATGAAGTACCTGCCTACATAAGTACCTGCCTACATGCATGAATGCAATGAAATTGTTTTTCATTAGTTAATAATGATCTCAGAAGGATTCTTTCTGAAATAATTCAATTTAATCCTGCGTTGACGTTATTTATTTTATTTTATTAGTTCTATCTTTGGTTTAAAGTTATTGGTCCCCGCCTTGTATTAGTCCCCGGTAAAAATAGTAGATCCTCGAATTATCCCCCGGGGAGTATTATGGAGTTTTACTGTACCTTCCTCAAAATTATTGTTCTGAAAATATTTAAAAGGCTGAAAAGGAAAGACGGGAAGCAGCCGCTAGAAAGTCAGCAGCCGCAATGCCTAATCCAAAGTTACCCAAGCTTGCACCAATAGAGGAAAATCTGAATAGACTCATTAACCTGGAGGATGAAGCCCGAACAGTAGATGAAGCGTTAAAGATGTTAACTGTAAGTGCCTCACCAGCAGCGTCCTTTGAAAAACATCCGGAGAAGAGAGTTCGCGCTGCATACGCTGCTTTTGAGGAAGCTCGTTTGGCTCAAACAAAAGCCGAAAATCCGGCTCTTAGACTTACACAGCTTAAACAAATAATTTTTAATGAGTGGAAGAAGTCACCTGAAAATCCAATGAATCAGGAGCAACTTGCGTACAATGCTAAACTGTTAAAGTAACTTAAATAGATAATGATATGTGTAATCCATTCTTCTTTTATTCATACTGATATATGTATGGTACGGACGCGTTTTGATTTTACTTATGGTTCTATAACCATGAGGAATTACATTTGAAATATTACATAATTACATTGTATACCTACTCGCATACTAGTTAGTACCTTTATATTTTAATCAGGGGATCAGCTAAGTTAGTAGTATCTCGGTCAATTGTTAAGTAAGGTAGACCAAATAATGCTTTTTATGGGGTCAAACGACCGTTTTCAGTGACCACGATTATGCTTAATTACCGTATTGTTTCGATTACACGCCGGGTTAAAGATGTACCGTAAATATTCCATTAACTCCCTACCTCTGATAACCCCCAGTAAAAAACTCAAAAATGTTAATAACTCCCCACCTCCAATAACTCCCCAGTCTATAATGCATTTAATACGGCAGCGCATATGTACACACATGCTTTTAATGCATACAAATCTTTAAATATAGAATAACCCCCCACCTCTAATAACTCCCCTGTCTGGGCATTGTTTTTGTTAATAACTCCCCGGGGAGTTAATGAAATATTTACGGTATGTGGTAAAATCGCCGGGCATGAATAAACACCGGGTAAATTTCGCGCGTATTTCATTCAAATTACGATTATACGGAATTACACATTTTTCGCCTATTTATTTACCTATTTTTTTGCGGAATATCTTTGGCATTCATTTTTAAATATTCCCGGCATGCAGTTCTGGAGCTACCAACGTTAATCTTTTTTTTTAAAGTCTAGCTAAAGTTAATTCAAGAATAGGAAAACTCAGTTGTCCTGAATCGAAACTAATCAATAAAGTTCAAGCGTGTAGTCTTACTAGGATATTTTAAAACCGCCAAAGCTCATCACTCTAACGTTGACACATGGCGAATGTAAGAATGAAATCAAATAGAGGAAACAAAAAAAGTAACGCTAAAATAATATCTTAAATATATTTATTAGATATTTTCTAGCTTTCTTTTGGAGTGGTTGCGCATTAAACAAAACAACGGACATTTACTTTATTATTATTAAATTAAAGAACAACGGGCTCAGGATGAAAAGGTGGACGCAAAGCGCAGTGAAAATATTATTTTTGTGCATATTTTTAAAGCGAAAATTTCAATTTGGAAAGAGGAGTCAAACTACGGCGTGTAAATTAAACAAGTCAATTTGTCTAAATCGGTTTTCTCAAAAAGTTTGTTTTGAAGTTGTTGAGTTTTGGAATTCTTTATTTTCTTCTTTCTTGACTTCTAGATCCGTTGACAAATTGAAAATTGTTAATAATTTTGTACACATATTGTATTAGTACTCGATTACTCGATAACTAACGCATTTACATATATATGACTTAAAGGCCCTGTATGCCGTGATTGGCCCGACGTACTGGTAAGCGCAGGCTACAAGCTGGGCCTACTGCAATCCTTGATGCAATGTTGTTGAAACTCGATTTCTATTTTCAGTAATCCTCAATAACTTTTACAGGCTTTCAAAATTAACACATTTTATGATTATGTGAAGCAATAACATAGCCTTCACATATTTCACACATTGGCAATGTAGAGCATTCTTATTTACAGTTACTCAAGCAAATAAGAATCCGCACCCGTATTATGATTATTATTAGATGTAAACAAATTAGTATAAATACAAACATCAAATAAATTACAAGTATTGATTGATTAGAATTCACCGAGGAAGCATCACTGAATTTATTCTCTCATGCTTTTCATACTTTTCTAGCTAAAGTTCCCTAGGTAGACGTCCCTAGGAAAGTTCGAGTGCTTAATACAAAAGTACACACAATCGCACGACCAGCACTTCAACACGTTTATCAAGCACTTTAAGTCTCCAATTTTCGAACTTTTACAATTATTCTATCGAATTTAGTCAGATTTTATTATATAGTTTACATACTGTCAAAGTTTTGATTTTTTATATAGTAACAATAGTCACAAGTTCACTGCGACAGTTTCCACACAGCTTATGTACGTAGGAATTCCAATGCTCTCAACGATAAATTCCATTCTTGGGAGGCAGCAGCCAACGCCTAGCTTGCACAATTACGACGGAAACTGAAATGCATAACATTCACATTCACAATTTAATAATTATTATTTCAAGTTCAGTCAATCAAAAGTTAATAATTCCGCGAAATAAGAATTACTTACCACGAATTTTTACAATTATTGAGGCTAATATTATTAATACAAGCGTCCCAGGCACAAGTTAGCCGTAGACGATTAATGCAAAATACAAGGTCCCAGGCCAAGAAAACTGGACAACAACCACCAGCCGAAGTTCTCTCCAATTACCCTCCATACAGAAAACCAAAGCAGCCCACAAAGCAAAGAAAAGCCTCGAACTTCTGAAAATACAAGAGGAAGATTTCCATCAGATTCGGATATTTTTGACCTAACCTCTGATCAAGGTATCAATTCATTATAACTCGAAAATACTTTACAATTAGACAATTAAGAAAGTGACATCGTATTTGCAATTTATCAAACTACGTGGCCAGAATTATAAGATCTCTGTAGTGTTGATTTTACTCCACCGAGAGCGCATTGTCCACTTCGACGGACGTTCACTCCACCCCTAGACAATAATTCTGGGGAATCTGATACTGAATCACACAAATCCGAAGAAATCGAAGATCGTGACAAACACAATCACGAAGATAAAGAACACTCTGACCAAGAAGAAGACGCAGATTCTGTTCACAATAACGACAACAATTTAGGAAGTGGTAACGAGAAATCCGGCGACGAAAAATCAGGTGACTCTGAAAAAGACGACGACGATCCAGGTAACATTCCTCACAATTCCTCAACAATGGTCCTACCAGTTCCAACCAAGCTTCGCAACATCAAAATTGAGACCACAGGCTGTACTCGATTAAAAAATGCGGACGACTATCGACACTGGAAGAAATTCATCTTTAATGCACTGGAGACGGAACGTATCGAGAGAATCATTGTGACTGGAAAATGGCCAATTCCAAAAGCATACGCTGATCTCCAAAGTCCAACACAAAATGAAATTGACTTAGAATCCCACTGGAAACAAGCAAATGGCATCGCACTTGGAATAATGACTTCAACAATTAGCCGAGAACTTAAAAATCAATACACCGCTGAGACAAACGCCTGCAATCTTTGGGACGCACTGGAACTACAATTCGCACAAGTTTGCGAAACCAACATGGAAAAGGTTTTTAATGACTATAGCAATATTCGTATGGAAAATGACGATGGAATCAACTTCTGCAGAAAACTCAAATGACTTCATGCAATCCTAGACGCACTGGGCAGAAAGGTAACCACTGAAGGTTTACTTTCCAGGGCATTTAGCGGGCTTTAATCAGCCAAATATATATCACTGGGAACCTCATGTGATTTCATTGACGAACCATCCAAGAAAACATGGACACGATTTATGGAAGTTGTCACCATGTTCGAGGCACGCTATCAAGTACTTCTACAAGGTCAACAACAAGTTGCAAGAATGTTTGCTGCACCTCAGAACCCCCAAACTGCGAACAATTATGGACCATCTCATGACAATAATCAATTTGAGTGACAATTAGTTCCGAAAAATGGCAATGGAAAACGAGGTAATAATAACAATAACAATTATCGAGGCAATAATAACAATAATGGTCGTAGCAACTATAGAAACAATAATGGTAACCAAGGCGGCAACAACAATCAAGGGAACGGGAACAATGGCAACAACAATAACAATGGCAATAGAAACAATCGCCCACGCGCTCCAAGAGGCGCCTGCTTTTAATGTCACTCCATGGATCACAAGAAGCAAGGCTGTCGTGCTTGGATCCAAAGGAAAGATGCTGCCATTGCTCCTGGCCGACAACCCAGATGCTGTCAAGCCAATAATGGTAACAATAACAATCACATCAATAATAACAATCAAAATTCTCCAAACAATAATCCACAGATGAGCACAATCCAGGCCATTCGCGTGGCGAAAATTACTGCTGGACTCACAATAATCCCAGCCAACGATGGAGTCCTGCTATATCCCCAAGAGCACATCAAACTCCTAGCACAACTTGGACTGAAGACAGCACAAGAAAATGAAAGTAATGTTTGGTACTGGGACTCAGGAGCAGAATCCCACATGGTTACCTGTTCATCATGATTTAGTGAGCTACACAACCTAAAGAATACAATTATGATAACCACTTTAAAGAGGAACGACTTTTACTGCACCCTGACTGGGACTGTAGTACTTGAATGATAGTCCAATGGTGAGTGGAAAACTATTGTTCTCAAGGACGTTCTGCACTTCAAAAGGGGATTAAATCTATTCTCACAGCGTCGACTAGTCGCTGATGGGTATAAGTTTTGGGGAACAAAGGACTTTATGAAACCAGAGCGAGGCCCTGACGAGTTAACATACAAAGGAGAGACTAGTAATGTTCCTGGCATGCACGTTATGAGATATAAGCAGGTAAAACCTACCCATTTACGACTTCATGAACGATTGGGACACGCTAATTTTAAATTCATAAAGGCAACAATTGACAGTAAGGCAGTTCACTTCACTGGCGCCCTGGAGAACGAATACCATTGTCACATCTGTGTGAAAGCTAAAGGTACATGCAGACACTACGTCACCTCACCAGGACCCAAGGCCACCGAAGTAGAGGAACTCAGCCATACGGATCTTGTTTATGCAATCGACAAGTCAAATCAAGGCAACAAGTATTTCCTTTTATTTAAAGATGAATTTTTCTAATTTCCGTACATTTTGCTTTCTCAAAAATAAGGAGCGGAAACTACTCTCAAGTGCATGCAGGACACAGTTATCATGATGGCCCGACAAGGGTCAGAAGATGGCTACAACAAGATTAAATCCTGGACTGTGAAGCGGATCAGAAGTGACCAGGGCTCTGAATTTGCCAATAATACCTGGACTGCATGGACTGAGGGACAAGAAATCGTTCACGAGCTAACTCCAGTAGCTGCAAAGCAATCCAATGGCAAGATTGAGCGACACGTGAGAACAGTCACGGACATGGCACATGCCACGTTAATAGAGGCCCGCCTTCCTGAAGCCCACTGGGAGGATGCAGTTGGGCATGTTGCCTGCATTCTTAACAAGCTTTTAAGTTCTACTAACACCAACAAGACACCCCATGAAATTGTCTTTGGTAAATAAGTCAATATTTTGAACTTTAAAAATTTGGATGCTCTGCAGCAGGAAAGGAACTCAACCGGAACGTCAAGCCTTGCGAAGCTAAGACATGTGAAGGTTGGTTTGTAGGTTATAAAAGCCCAAAAGAAGCAACAATTTGGGACCCGGAAGCCGAACAATATTTCCTTTCAACTTACGCCGTTTATTACGAAGACCTCATTCCCATTCACCCACAACCAGGGGAAGGTACCTGCATTACTTTCGAGAAACAAAAGGAACTGGACCAGAACCGTCCCCCAAAGATTGCCCGGCGCACTCACTCACAACTTTCTCGAAACTCCAACTAGACAGAAATTAAACAGAATTCTAAAGCAGAGAAAAGAAAAACAGAGAAAAAAAAAGAGAAAAACAATTGACCATTCCGGTGGTGAAAACGATTTTGTAATAAGGAAATATTCTGGTGATGATGACTCACCAATGCCGGTGAACGTCGATCCCATCCAAGGAGAAGCCAGCGCCGACAATATTGTCCACGAAGTGACTGTCAATGACAATAGTCTCAACCGGGACTTCGGATACCAATAGCACCAGGAGGTTGAGGAAGCCAAAATGGGTGATGGAAATTCTCAGTCTGTTTGACTGTCTTGTTGAACAGTCCTTTTGCTTTGCTGGTATAAATTCCAAGCTTGTGTTGTCAGATTTATTATCAAGTTTGTTTTGTCAGCCTAAATTGTTCCAATAAATTGTCAGTTTAATGGGGCAGCTTTAAGTGTCGGCATCACAGGTCAACTTGAATAGACAACCTAAATCGAAAATGTAACAACAGGTGCTATTCTTAGCTAATATTGTACGCTCATAGCTTTCGTAAAAATTGTATTCTTTAGTCGTCAGCTGCAATCGCCAATTTAGAGTGTCAGATTTTATCGTCTGCTAGAATTCGCAACTTCAGCTTCTATATAAAGACTAGTAAGTCAGCTTGGACTGATAGTTAGAATCTTCAGCTTATACTGTAAACTCAAATCGTTAATTTAGGATGTCAGTCTCATTTTTAGCAACGATTGTCATTTTAAATTGTCAACTGAAAACGGTAGCTAAGATTATTAGCTTAAGGCTTAAATTTCAATTTCTCTTTAAATAATAAAATGCGTGGGCTGCAACATTGCCAACAGATTGTGTGGATTTTTGGCCTACGTTGTCTGTTTGCTGCGTCATTTTTGATAGTAAGCTGTCAGTATTTTTGTCTGTGTTATGCGTCAGATAAAATCGTCTGCTAAATTTCTCAGCTTACGCTTAAATTTTCAAATTAAGAAGCCAGCGTTGACTGCCAGGAAGGATTGTTAGCTTGGACGATAAATTCGAACGACTGCAAGTTTAAAATGTCAACTTAAAACGTCAGTTGAGATCATCAGCGTCGATTGTAAGCTTGTATTGTCAGCATGAATCATAGGTTCAGCTTGTCAGATTAAATTTCCAGCTTCGATCGTGTGGATAAACTGTCAGTTAAGATACTGAGATTGAATTTTCAGCTTTAGTCGTCAACTTGAATCGTTAGCTTTGATAGTCATATTTAATCGTCGGCCTTATTGTACACTCAAGTGTATTTTGAGGTTGTCATTGTCATCTAGAATCGTCGGCTTAAGTGATTGACTTTGACCGCCAGCTTAGATCGTTATTTTAGATCTTAAGGTAGTATTAATAGCCTAATTCGCAAGCTACGACGTTAGCTTAAGTGGTCTGCGTGGAATATCAACTTGATCGTCAGCTTAGAATGTCGGATTATATCGTAGGCGTTGGTCTTGAGCTTGTGTCGTCACCTTGAATCTTTAGCCTCCATTTTCACTTTGGATTATCAGCTAAGATGATTCGTCAAAACCCTTCAGGCTTGATCCGCAGCTTAGATTTTCAGCTTAGAATGTCAAATACCACAGCCATCGTAAATTGCCAGGCAAGATCGCCAGCATTAATGGTTAATTTGCATCACAAGCTTGCAAGTTAAAGCAGGTTAGCATTTAGCTTTGGTTTCTTTTTTTGGCTTAGTTTTATAGCTTGAGTGTAAGCTTAAAATAAAAACGGTGATAGGTTGAACCTTGAGCTTGAAACGTCATCGAGGATCGTCTGTGTGTATCTTATATTGGCATCAGCAGAAAAATGGTTAGCTTGTGGGCCTGTCTTGGACGTCCGCAATACTTTTAAGCTTCAATTGTCAGCTTAGAGCATCAGCTAGAAGTGGTATGCGTGCGATGACTCTACTGCGTATTCGTCTAGTGACTACTCACACTGGTGTGTGTGTAATGACCATACCTTGTGTGTATGTGACTCAACTGTGTATGTGTGTAGTGACTATACTGTGAATGTGTTGTGCTTGTGATGACTATAATGCGTGTGTGTGTAGTTATCATATTGTGTGAGTGTGGTGTTAATGCTGTGTGCGCTTAAAAACTATACTGAATGTGTTTCGTGACTATACATCGTAAACGTTGACTTTATGTGTGTGGTGACTTTACTGTGTGTGTGCCTGCTCTGTGCTTTTTTTGTGTAACTACACAACATGTTTGTTGACTCAACTGTCTGTGTGTGGCGACTTCACTGTTAGTGTGTGACTATACTAGTTGTCTGACTATACTACGTGTGTGATGACTATGCTGGATGCGTTTGACTATACGGTGTGTGTGGTGACTATACCGTGTATGTGGTGATTATACTGTGGTTGAGAATATACTGTATGTGCTGACTATAGTGTGAGTAGAGGTTAAAAGGCAGGTCCTGGCGCAAAAACAATTGTTTGCATAATTTACAAAATGCTTAAAATCACTAAAATTACCCAATATTTACCTAAAATAATACAAAAAACCCCCGTTTTTTGTTTTTTGATAACCAACAAAATCATTATTTTAAAACCATCAAAAACAAATTAGCACGCTTAAAATAAAGCAAACAGTACATAATTTGAACGAAATCTAAAAATGCTGTTAAACAAAATAATGTTGTTATTATTTTTCTTAATTAAATAGAGGCCAAGGTTTGTATACGGTGTAAGAGAACCAAATACATTTCATTGTTTTATAAATCATACAATTCTTGTAAAGGGTGATCACACGAAAACAGGAACGAAAAATTTAAATGTGAATGTAATAATAATAATAATAATTTATTTCATTTAACGAGCGATTTAACCTTAGTTCATACACTCGGTGGGAGTTTCCCACAAA
>JAQFZC010005164.1:0-14662 GCA_034695205.1 Dicyrtoma fusca | reverse complement strand
TTTTGAAAACGTTCACTTCTTGTATTTGACATCTTAAAAACCTTGAGTTTTAGCTTTGAACTTTTTGAAAACATTCATTTCTTATATTTGGCCTATTAGAAGACGTTAATTTCTAGTTTTGATTATTTTGAAAACATTCATTTCTTGCAGTTGACGTTTTTGAAAACGTTCATTTCTAGTTTTGATCTTTTTAAAACGTTCACTTTTTGCATTTGACATCTTGGAAAACGTTGAGTTTTAGCTTTGATCTTTTTGAAAACATTCATTTCTTATAATTGAACTTTTTGAAAATGTTAATTGTTATTTTTGATCGTTTTGAAAACGTTCACTTCTTGTATTTCACATCTTCCAAAACGTTCATTTTTAACTTTGATCTTTTTAAAAACATTTATTTCTTGTTTTTACCGTACTGAAAGAGTTCAGGTGGTAACCACAACATCACTTTTTTAGAGGCGTTTGCGATAAAACATTGTTTGAAATTTCTAATTGTTCAAATTACTCTTTTTTACCCTCACAATTACATCAAGAGTCATGTTTGAAAAAGTGCCTAATTTTGTAAAATAAGAATTCAAATGTTATAGCGACTCTTTTATAACTTAAGGGTGGCTTTCCTTGAAAAATTGAAATTTGAGCGGTTGACTAGTCAGAGTTTTCCGGTCCATTACATGATGTACTCACTGGCACAGTGTCTGTCTTGATATTGACTTCTTTTGACTGTGAGTGTTTTTTACGTCAGGCAACATTTTCCAATGCAATCCATCAGAATTACGTTTTACGAACAGGAATTTGAGAATTTACAGTCGTACATTTTATTTTATGTTTTTCTTGCATAAATCAACAAATCAACTAAGCAGCCAGCCCACTACTACTGCCAAGCCGGCTGCCAAACTTTAACAGTTTTTGGATCCTGAATCTCCTAGCAAGGTTTTATATGTACGCAGGCAGGGTGATGCCGTTTTTTTACGGTACACGGTTACGGTTACGGTTACGGTCCAACGCTAGGGTTTTTTTTACGTGTGTGCTTCGGCTTTCTCCAGCTCAGCCCGTGTGTGTGTGTGTGCTACTGGGTGAATGGTGGAATTAGAATTGTTGATTCAAATAATAAATTATGAAGACGAGCAATAAAATTTTTGTGCCCTGCTATAATACATAATTTATAGGGGCCGTCGTAGGACGGCTACGGAGCTACTTACCTTGGGAAGGCGGAGTAGTGTTGTAAAAAAAATTGTATACAAAATGTCGGAATTTGTATTTGGAAATACCGGTGGCGGGCTTCAGTGAAATGACGGAAGTGGGGAAAGGCGGAAATATAGAGTTTGTCTTATATGACTAACAATGGGAGAAAGTTGAAATGGTGAAAGTGAAGCACTGTTGAACTACTTTTACTATACGATTGTACTACCGTACCAGCTCAAGCACCGTTAATCTCCCATTAATTTCTTAAAATTTACTGTTGATGGGAAGCACTTGTGCGTTCAAGGGCGCGTTTTTACAAAATAGCTATAAAACTTCATTTTCTTTGCAAAATAAACGTTTTGAAGTGTGTAGGGTTTTGAAAAGGAATGTTATTAAACTCGTTAAATGTCCTGTAACAACGGTTTTCTTACAGCAACCAACCAAGTTTACCAAGTTCTTTTAAGAACAGTTTTCTAATTAAATGTTTACAAACACTTTTTTAAAATATAAATTTCCCTAAACATGCTATTATAAAACGGAAATTTCCATAGGCATCCTGAAATGAAGATGCGGATCTCTGTCCAGTCATAATTTACACCTTGAAATCTCAAATGGGATTTTTTAAGGGGCTACTAACCATCGATTTACGGTACGTGACATTGGTTTTAGTTACGACTGCTACACAGCATATGGTTGGCTCTTCTTTCGCTATGTAGTGACTGTGACTTGATAGGTTTTATTATAGTTAAGCAGTGAATTTAGAAGCACCTAGGCAGTTAAGGGTAGTAGTTTACTCGAGTTTACTATAGCAAAGAAAGCCTATAGCACCTAACGTTTTTGTGTCTATATAGCCACGTACATATAGCTATCTATACGGAAGGTGTATAGCTGTACTTTTAATGGGTCTAGCTATACAGTACACGTTTGCCAGTTATTGCAAGTTGGAGATGAAACATTGAAAGAGTGAAAGATTTCTCCAAGTGGATTTTGTTACTCCAACTTTCCCTTCTACTACGACTCGTTTTAGTATAGGGATACTATACTAAAATTATATAAAAGTATATGTAATTATATATAAATATACGAGTAGCAGGTGAAAGTCTACTCTATTGTACATAGATATGGTGAAAGGTTTCCACCATGACAGATGTGTGGTTGGAAATTGCTTGATCAGTGAATTATTTGTACTTTCAAAATGGTACAAATACACTTTGCAAGCGTTTCGAATCTTGTCTATTTTAACTTTTTGTGACTTAGCCTTTTTGAAACAGAAATTTATAGTTTTGATCCATGGAAAATGTTGATTTCGTGTTTTGGCCGATTTTAAAGTTTTAATTAGTATATTTGAATATTTTTGAAATGCTGATTTCTTGTTTTGACTTTATTGAAAGTTTTAATCTATAGTTTGGAATACTTTCAAAAGGTTGATTTCTTGTTTTAACCTTTGTGAGAGTGCTAATTACCAGTTTTGAATGATTTAAAAAAAGTTGATTTCCTGTTTTGACCCTTTTGAAAGTGCTAATTACCAGTTTTGAATGATTTAAAAAAAGTTGATTTCTTGTTTTGACAATTTTGAAAGTGTAACTTAGTAGTTTTTTTGTTTCTCAAAATGTTAATTTCTTGCATTGTTTTTTCTGAAAGTGTTAGTTTCTAGTTTGGGCCTATTTGAAAATGTTAATTTCTAAATGTAACCTTGTTGAATGTGGTAATTTCTAGCTTTACACCTTTTCGAAAAGCTTATTTGGGGAAAGCACACTGACACTATTACGATTTTCTAAGTCCTTATAGATCGAACACCATTTTTTGCTTCCTTTTAAAAAGCTTACTATAATTGAAATAATTATAGTATCTCCTCGTTCTAAACTTTTCGAAATCAAAAATTATAAAAAATGGAACACGCTACCATCAGGTATTGCATAGTTGCATAATGGTATATCTACAAATTTCCCTTGCAGAAAGCTACGATTGTTGGTTGTAAGTCTATATAGTATACAGTTTCTATAGATATATATATAGTAAGGGTAGTGCTATGCCTATAGTTACAGTTGCAACCCTATAGAGCTGTGAGCTTGAAGACCAAAAGTCATTTGGCGTTTCCTTCCTTCGCTTTCCCTCCATGGAAGAACATAAAAGGTTTAATTAGAGAGACCTCGACTTTTCTTTCCCGGACCAACCACCCATTTCCAACTCCCTTACTAGCACTCCCATCCACTACTACTGCACTTTACACTCGACTTCAACTTGCCCAGTCTACGAATTTCACAAATTTACGAATTCACGGCTCAAACCTAAATTTCCTAATTCTTATAAATTCTCTCTCTCTCTCTTGTCCAACAACTAACAAGTCGAATCCCCGAAAATTCAAGTTTGGATTTGAATTCTAAGTCGAAGCTCAATCCCAATTCCAGAATTTCTAACCCATTTTACATGGTTTAGCATGCCTTCCATGTATTGCTATAGGCTATAGAGTATGGATATACCTGTACAAATTGAGTATATAGGCTATTAAGTAGGAACCCTTGCAAATATGACGCGTCATTCAATTATAAATGGGATCGCCGTGTTTTGAAGACCCACTTTTGTTTTGTTTAGGAACGTCTAAAAACATCAAATCGAAGTTTGGTCTATTTTTGAAAAAGTTTAGTTTAGTGCTTCACGTCTTTTAAAAATTGCATTTGTCCAATTTCTAGTATCGCATTTTCCCTTGTTTTAACCTTTTCAAAACTGTAATAGGCATATTTAGCTTTACTATCTTTTTAAAAGTGGTAATTTCTAGTTTTGAACTGTTTAAAAATGTTGATTAGTAGTTTTTGCATTTTTTGAAAATGCTAATTTCCAGTTTTTGCCCTTTTTGAAAATGTTAATTTCCAGTTCTCGCCATTTTTGAAAACGTGAATTTCTAGTTTTGACGCTTTAGAAAAAGTTGGTTTGTGGAATACCACTTTCAGAAAGCATTTTTTCCTTTGTTTCCCAGATCCGAATAAGTTAAAAAAAAGAGTAATATCTTGTTTTACAAATTTTCAAAATAAATAATTTGTAATCCGGTTTTTCCTTTTTTTTAAACTGTATTATTGTGTTTTACATCTTTTCAATAAAAAGGTAATACCGTGTTTTCCACCTATCCAAAATGAAAAAGGTTAAATTCATATTTTTGACTTTTTCTGAAAAACAGATGTATCAAGTTTAGAAGGTTTGC
This sequence comes from Dicyrtoma fusca, assembly GCA_034695205.1. NCBI lineage: Eukaryota > Metazoa > Arthropoda > Collembola > Symphypleona > Dicyrtomidae > Dicyrtoma > Dicyrtoma fusca. The sequence continues at coordinate 10,290 of JAQFZC010005164.1, read as the reverse complement.
TATTTAACAGTGTTATGATCACGGATAAAGACTTTTGCTAAAATAGTAATAGAACTTTTTGCACGTTTTCAAAGCTGTAATTTCACTGTTTTCATTTTTTGAAATTGCATAATACATACCTACATAGTTTTTGCACTTTACAAAATATATTTTCATTTTTGCCTGTTCTCATACATAAATATAAATTAATATTCTATTTAAATGTGTTACTCTCACTCTATTTGTAAGTGTGTAGTTTGTCCCAAATTGTGTGACCTCATATTTGCAAAGGCCCCTGGACAGATCGTATTTTCTTCATAGGTCCTTTCGTCTTGGTTAGTTTGTATTAATTCGTTTTCCTATACTTCCTGTGTACCTACCATCCACGTATGTATCTACTCTTTCGGGAAGGACTAGAATTGTAATTTCATAGACTTAATTAATTAATTTTTACCAATTGCAATTATTCTCGGATACCGTCAGTTGTTTCAGATTCAATTTGCAAAAACCAGCTCTAATTTTCTAATTTACAAAGAAAGTGGAGCAAAAGAAACATGCATTCTACCTGGATACATACATACACATTAAGCACTTTTTTAGAAAATGTACAAACAATATTGGCATCAAAAATGCAAAAACTACAAAAATCATTGCAATATTTTGAAAGACGTCACACACACTTTTAGTAAAGCCAAGAGCCTAGCCCACGCCTATACCGTAACTTGATGCCAACTATGTGTCTAGCTAGTATACTATATACTATGTACTAAAAAACGGATAAATCTATAATGTATAAAAAAAAGGCGTATCAAATTTCATTAAGGATTCAAATTGGAAGCATTTGAAATGCAAGATCTCAAATATTTGAATTGGAAAGGAAAGTTGCACTGCACTGTGAAATGTTGGGGATAAGGGTGGAATTTTAATGTGCTCAATCCTCAATATAACAGACTGTATAAATTAGTTATATACTTTAGGGGCCTATAGGCATAATGCTGAAGCCATACGCCTATATCTGTGCAATTGTATAGTGCCAATGTTTGAAGGTACGTGTATGGAAGGAGTGCAAAAGTGCAGAGTTGTAAGCCCACAGTTTGAGCCCAATTTAAATGTCTAGGGTCTCGACTTTTCACCCAGAGCATGACGCCCAAGTGCTTTCACCTGGATTTAATAGAATCAATTGAATTTCTAATTCTGAATTTCTATCCTGATCCCAACACTTATTGTAGTAGTGGGGCTATAAAACTGCACCTTTTCGCATAGTGTAGCGATACATATTTATATATCTGTATGTGAAATGATTGTATGTATGTAGGTTTGTCTCTAGTCAAAAAAGTCTATCTATACCGTATTTCACCAATTAGTTGCCTCGGCAAGTAATAGAGCTCCACGCAAATCAAATGAGCAATTATTTAGCTAAAAGACCTGGCAACTATTCGGTAAAAGACGGTAGTGATGTAGTTTGACAAGAACATAAGACATTTCCAAACGTTGACAAATTATTTGTAACATAAAAGAAACTCCTATATATCTTAGACACTATTTGGTGTTTTTCAAACTATAGTTTATGTCGTAGCACAATTCGGAGGCAGACAGAATCGTGTAAAAAGCACTTTTCCCTGGACAAATGTAAAACGTAAATAGAACAATTTTTTAGAACACGATTTTTAAAAAAACACACCATTAAGACTTTTTAAAGCAAGTTTTAAGACAGTAGTTTATGACTTATTAAACAAATACAAACAAAACAAATTGCACCTTGTTGTGTACATAGGGCATTTCGTGGGTTTAAAAAAATGTTTAATGACATTTTTAACTTTTTTAGAAACGTGTAATTATAACATTTTGTTCTTTCAAAAACATGTAAGTAGGACATTGTGCACCTTTTCAAAAACGTGTAAATAGAGCAGTTTGCACCTTTTTAGAAGCATGTAAATACGACATTTTGCACTTTTTCAAAAACGTAAATATTACATTTTGCACCTTTAAAAAATATGTAAATAGGACATTTTCCACTCTTTGAAAACAAGGGAATAAAACACCCTATTTTTGAGACAAACTACCAGACAACCACAGTATAACTATACAATACAGGATTAGCTGGCTTAACTCTTAAGAAGTTATCTCTCAACCACACCAAGTCACATATTTTACACGCCTTTTTTATATAGCAAGTGGATGTGCTATAACCGTACATACATATAGCAGTTTTAACTTTAGTAGCATGAATACTAATCTTTGTCTATACCAATGTCTTAAGCCAATGCCGCTATGCTAATACTGATATAATAATTATACATAGCTATGAACATGCACCTGGGATAGTGTGGGGGAAGCATCACTATATCCGTTTAATTAAAAAAGACTTGCTTTCACCCAATTAGTTACTTTGTAAGTTGAAGCACGTGTGTGTGTCGTGTCCTGTCGTAGAGACAGGTACACGCATTGTTAAGCTCCACATAAATAACTTAAGTTTAAGTGGCTCTCGTTATCATCAATAAATTCAACCTTTTTTCCACACGTTTCCCCAACCAACTAAATTTATTCTACTTTCTCCACTATTTCTATAAAACTTCCCATCTGCTAATCCCAATCAATTTTTGAATGAAAGAATAGTGGGAAATGCAAAAAAGCTCAACATTCTTGAGTACTGTAAGATGATTCCTAGTTTTAAGCTTTCACTCGATTGCTTTTACTTTCACTTTCACTTTCACTGTGCTTAAATTCAAGGAAAGTAAACGCCTCGATGATTTGAATTGTGTGTACCAAATACCTATATGTGAATAAATATCATTGAAAAGTCAAGCTACAAATATTCCAAAATAAATGTGAGCCCGCCAATATATCGGTATTCAGTAACAAGTTCAATTCAAAAATGACAAAAAAATTTGGAATATTTTTCTTCTTTCTCCAGTTCAATACTCAGATACTCTAGAATGTTTTTCTACCAGTTTTTGATATACTGTCACTATAGTACATAGCACCAATCTATAGTAACTTTTCTTGAATTTCGGCCAAGTGAAAGCAAGGCTACGACTGTGTAGGTATAGCTATACCGTTTATGTAAAGTGTATCGCGGAAATCTAACAATTGCGGGGAACTAGTTCAATCCAACCAATCCAGTCTTGGCTCAATGAAGCACAAAGTATATAGCTATAGGTTACATGGAGAAAGTTGGTATAAGTTTAGGATGGGAGAAAGCTAAAGGAAAATCGAAACTTTGGCTTATAACACTATAGACTTGGGAGAAAGTAGGAAGCGCTGAACTGTATATATTTCTGTGTGTATGACAAAACAACTCGAGACGCGAGTCGCTAAAGAGACCAAGGACATTGAAGATGGAAAGTGATACGATGAGGAAGATGAATTTCAGTCTGCCAAAAAGTCTCCTTTAAAGAACGAAAGTCAAGGAAAAGAAGCCAAAGTCAAGATGACGAACCACTTATCGAATGTATGTCTGTCTCCGTAGCATCTTCCATCCTTTTGGCTTACATTATAAAGTAGGGATAGGGATTTTCTCTGTACTCAATTTTGTAAAAAATTCACAAATAATGAACAAAATGGTGCGTTTGATAAACGAGCTTGTAGCAAAGTAAAATGGTACACTTTAGCTAGATTTTCTAGAACGAATTAAATTCTAAAATTGAAAATCTATTAAAGTTAGGTCAGTATTTTAAGTTTTTTAGTCATCAAAAACACTATTTTTGAGCCATAAATTCATTACAAAATATACATGAACAAGGTTTAAGCGATTGCGTAGAAGATTATATTTAAAAATATATTCTCTTTGTACAAAACGTACAAATCATGCTTTTCTTCTGTTAAGCTTAACTCTTGTAATTTCACATTTCTAAAAACTTTCATCTGTGAAAGTAAAGAGAAGTTGGATGTAAGAAGTAGGCAAATTTAAAGGTAACTAGTAGTCGTATGAATCAGTTGCTTGTCTAGCAGTAGCTAAGCACGTAAGAGCCTCGTAGATACAACGTCAAAGAAATGGAATTTTAAAAATGCCTACAAGTCACGTTTTACACTTTTTAAAGCATTAGTTTCACATTTTGCTGTTATAAAAAAGTGCAAAAGCACGTTCTAATCTAGAAGCGTTATTGTTACGTTTTGCATATTTTGTAGTAAAGTGTATGTATAGGCATTTTTTGTATTTTTTCAAAACATTATTAATATTTTTTATCTTTTTTAAGAGGTACAAAATTATGATTTAAATCGAGTATCACGTGGTACAGTGTTTAAAACATGTAGTATTAATAGTATTTAATACTTTTTAAAACAGTATTATCGAGGTTGCTTTGTTTGTCGTTTGTTTTTGGCTTCATATTTACAAGGCTCGTAAAATACAGTGGGCGGTATAGCAGTATATAGCGAAACCAATTATGTATTCAGTACTTACAGTATAGCCCAAGAAACTGTGTCTGATTTAGTGGAATTTGGAATTTAAATTTTAAATGAAGATTTTATTCGTGTATAAATGTATTTTGATGGAGAGTTTGAGAGCCCTTTTGCATTTGGTCTTTAGGCCAATTCTTGACTAGACAAATATGTCTTTGATGATACACAAATTTACAACGAATCCGCAAAACTAACTTCTTGTCTGCTTGCCTTACTTTCTCCGTGTATTTCAAGGCATGTATGGTTAAGTTAGAATTAGGCAATGGATTCCTTCCCCTGTGTGGGCTGTACTCCGTGTTTGTTTTTCTTGTCTTTGTAAAGCCCTGACAGTACGATGTGCACCGCAGATCTCTGATTAGTTAATTTATACTTTTACGATAAGGCAATCTATACTTCTTCACAATGCCAGGTTGTACAAGGGATTTTTTGAGCACTTACTTTCACCAAAATGCTTATTTTACTATTAGTATAATACTTTTAAAATTAGTAATTACAGTGCAATTACAACTAGTAAAATCTAAATTATATTAAAAAACATGTAAGTGTAAGCGGAAGTGAAAACAACTATTAAAATTTAAAACAAGGTTAAACAACGGTTACTTTTACAATTTAGGATATTATGTTAGACAAGGCCAACAAAAGTTGTGTTGATTGATACGAGTAATTTGAATGGTAAACGTATATTGTAATGATTAAGAGGTTCCCATGCTAATCAGGCATTTGCGGTACTCACCTAGGTACGTTTAAACATACACAATTCAAAAACGAGAGAAAATAGAAGTGGCTTCCGTACGCATGGAAGTAAAGGCTCGGCGTGTTTTTGGCTAGGTCACATTTGATTTGTATTGAATTACTATGCATTTATGTAGCATAACAGTGGTTGGGGCTGGCCTTGCGGTTAGCGGCACATATTTACCCACTTGGGGAAAGTAATAGTGTAAACTGTAAAATGTGTACTAGAGCCATAGTATGCTTTCACTGAATAATTATTAACGTATTTACGGATACTGTAAAGTAAACGTCTGCCTTAGAGTCAAAATAAACTAAATATCCTTCAAGTAATTGCAAATAGTACGAAATGCAATGATTTTCCACTGCAATGTGTCTCAAACCCTGGAATATCAAATAATCAATTTTTAAGCATTAAAAGATGTCATGAAAGTTAAGTTAAATACAAGTATATGTACAAAGTTTGCAAGGCTTGCAAAGCGAAAAAAACAGAAGGAATCAAACGGAAAAAAGTAAAAAATAGTTCAGTGAAAGCGGTGAAAGTAGAACCCTAGTGATTGTGAATATAGTTATAGCATTTTGACAGTAAAGAAACATGATTGAAGGGAAAGTAGAATCCTATAAGGTACGTAGCATGGAAGACTAATGTTATTATATTATTCATGTCGTCTCTTTCCTTCTTCTTACTTTCCTCTGGGGCCATCCCGCATCCCAAGGAAACTAAACGAAACCAAAGCAACCAACCTTTTGTTTGCATCAATCTCATCCATTTCTCTCAAAACTTTCTCCACTTTCTCTACTTTCTCCAATTTTTTCTCCTATTTTCGTTTTCATCCACTCTTACTACAAAGCAGATCGAAGTGCTTCTATTCCTTCCCATATGCTAGAATTCTCCTCTCAATCGTTGCATTTATATGATTTATTAGTGTTAATAACCTACCTGTTTTTTAGTGCGTAGATGTTCAGTTCAATGTCAAACACTTAATAGGATGGTTTATTTGCTCCCTTTAACTTTAAATTTTAAAAAGTTAAAGATGTGTATTATTAATGCTAATCGTTACTTAGAAAATGTGAACTAGACTTTTAATAACAAGGATTTGGGAATTTTGCAATGTAAAAGATAATGCGGATGGAAATAGGTGAAAGCTATTTCTATGAACTTTCATCATTCATTTTTACCGTTTGCTATAATTTGCTTTCTCTCTTATACATATATATGTATGCGCATTTCTGTAAACGAATGCCTACTCCTTAGTTCTTTGAATTGTGAAATTTTTCATTTCGAAATATATTTATAGCATTTTAGAATGAAAGTGGATCGATTGAAGCACTTCCGGGACCAAAGTACAATACTATGTTTTCTTTTTTTTATACTTTCTCCCCTCCAGTAGTGAAAGCAAAAAGTGTCTTAGCCGTGTGTATACGCATTACTACAGCTTTCTCCTGCAACTTTCTCTTTAAAATGCGTTTAAAGATTTCAGGATTTATTTCTTATATTTTGTAAGGATGGCTTGGAAAAGCAATTATAAAGTTTTTAATTCAAAACTAATAATTTAGAAAGTACAGTAAACCTGATACAAGTGACTGAAGCTTTAAAATTAGGTTACTTTAACTTTCTAGTACAAATATTTTTTTCAAAACACTGTTTGTAAAATAACATTGCAAAACTTATATTGTTCAAGCTTTCTTTCAATTTAAAATCAGGTATGATTTTCAAACAGCTGTTTTAATAAAAGAACTAACTTGGGGAAAGATTCTTTATACAAATAAGTAAATCGTTATTCCATTCATGTGGTGTGCCTAGATTTTATCAAGAAGTTAAACCATTTTGCATACAAAGTTTTAACTTGCATTATTTATTTGGCTGTAGCTTTTCTTTTTCCGTTGATTATGATTGTCATCCCGATTACAGGAAAGATTGATCCACTCGCAAAATTATCTGGATTGCGATTGACGTGATTTTCTTTTAGTTTGTTTGGCTGTATTTACATACTTACACGTATTTGTTGGCTGGATTTAAACTTGGAATTTATGCAACCCCTTTCTTTGAACTGATATAGTCTTTTTTTATTTATTTTGTGACTGACTGTAAGACTTCATTTTTATTTTCTTCAAAGAAATGTGGAGGTTCTTTCACAGTTTTTCTTTGTGCATTTCTTTCTTTTTATAAAATATGCATGAGAGGAAAAACCCTGGCTTTGGCTGGACCTGACTCTTGACTCGTTCCAAGGCAAGGTGGAGATCGCTTTCACTTTACGCTTTCACACAAGAAACAATATAATTTTGAGGGAAAAAATGCTCACGTCGAGTAAAAAAAAGAAGGTAGTAGGCAAGAAAGTGAGATATAGGTCGTCGAGCTTATCCTTGTTTAGTGTTATGTAAGTCAGACAATGTTTATTCACCGTAAATCTCCGACTAGTAGAAGAAAATAAATCATGCATTTACAAATCTGTGTAAAAACATTGTGTATCTATCTCATTAAAAAACACAATTCAAAAAGAAACCAAGGTTTACTCAAAATTGGCCTTAAATACTGAAAACATCGGTCGTAGTGAAAGTACTCATGTAACCGATTTTAGTTATTTGCAACTCATCTGAGTTTTGCTGTAGGAGAAAGACGTTGAATAAAGTGCCATTGTCAGTCCAAACATAGAAGGTACGTGTAGGTCAAGAAGTCAAGGAGCTGTCAGGATGTGTGCCTGGAATTGTAAGGGGCTGTTCAAAAATTACGTTTGAAAACGAGAGGGTGGGGATTGGGATTCTTTGAATAATATTGTGTTAAAACTACGATTTCTGTAAGCATACTTTTTCTTGAACGCACTTTCTTAAAAACCATTGTTACCTTATCGTTGTGTTTGAAAAACACAGTTTCCATTGCAAAAATGTATCAAAAACAGTTTCTGTTGCAACGCTTTTTCAAAAACACAGTTTCTGTAGAAAACACTTTTTCAAAAACACTGTTTCTGTAGAAAACACTTTTTCAAAAACACTGTTTCTGTTGCAACACTCTTTCAAAAACAAAGTTTCTGTTGCAACACTTTTTCAAAAACACAGTTTCTGTTGGAACACTTTTTCAAAAACACACTTTTTCTAGTTCATGTTTTAAAAAACTACATTTTCTGAAACTCAGTTTTCATACATGCACTGTCTTAAACACGATTTTCAAATAAAATCATTTTTCTATACGATTCATAGTTCTAGTAAAATTGCTTTCAAAATTCAGTTTATGAAATTCTGGTTCCAAATATATCTACAATTTGGCACACGTAACTTGTGAATATCCCTGCATAGACTTTCACTTGCCTGTGCGTAAATACGGAAGAAAGTTTGCCGGACCATGAAACCATGCAAAATAAAATTGACTGTATACATGGACGGGACGGACGTGTGCTTGAGCTGTACTTAAAACAAGCGCTTGCTGTCCTTTTTTTATATTTCTCTTTTTTCTTTTTCTTCTTTGCTTATTGCATTGCCTTGTTCACTTTTCCCTACTTTCCCTGTCCTTTCCTTATCTAATAACGTAGGTAGAAACCTACAGGATCTACAGATAGAAAGTAGATGCGATAGCTTGCACATTTTTTATAGCCACGCTGTCAAAGGGTGAGTATAAGCGTAAACGTAAAACTAAAAGCAGGCGTACGGTCAACTTTCACCATGGACATCCGTACACAAAAGTAAATAGGCTTTTAACTGAAGAATCCCAAGGAATTGGAATTCCATTTTTTAGTGTTTTTATTTTTGTGCGAATCTCAATCGGACTGACCAGTGACCTATGACCTACAAATATAATGGTGATTTCTTTATTCTGGAAGCTCTACCGTCAACCTAGGATTGACTTCCTTCCCCAAGTAGAAAGATTCAAAGTAATCAAAAACACTATTTTAAAACACACTTCCATAAGAACATTTTGTTTTCGCCCGCATTACCAACAACAGTAAAACATCAAAGGTCGACCAATCAAAGATTTACGGTATTCCTTTACCACTCCGCTCTTGAGAAATATAAGTGTAAAGGCCTCCACTCTGATTTTTATTTAACTTTTAAAGCCTTTGTTTCCCAATCTCGTGTTTTACAGTACCATCGGAATTTTCATTTTCTCATAGTACTTTAGTGAAGTTGTCCAATATTTTTTGAATTGTATTTTCTTTTTGTGTACAGACGGCAGAGACGGTGGAGGCGATCGTCCTACAATTGATGGAGAAGCAGAGACTGGCTCGACAGAACGTTCTCATGGCCACGACGGCGGGATCGGATGGGAATGGATCCATCCCTGGTGTCTCACCTGGAGGTCAAGGTCAAGGGTCACAAGGTCAAGGTCATTCCATGGTAGGGGTCACCAACACCACAAACACCACCACCATGACCATGTCAATGAGTAACAGTGTCAACGTCAACTCTGTTCTTCAACAGCAACGATTGGAAGCCCAACAACAACAACAGCAGCAACAACAACAACAGCAACAACAACAGCATGGACCAACAAACCGGCTTTCAACCTCCATTTCTTCCATTTCTACGACTTCCTTGGTTCAAATGACAAATCCAAACAACATTCCACAACAACAGCAACAACAACAACACACCCATCAACAACAGCATAGCGGTAGCCAGAGTAGTAGTCAAATGTCCCCTAACACACCCAACAATGTACCTAGTTCAATGCTAAATTCAAATTCAAATAATTCAGTCTCGTCCAATTCAAATTCCAGCAGCAACGTTCAACTCTCAAGTAGCCCCATGGAGCAACAACAAAATACAAATGGTGGCCATCTTCAAGTTCAGTCCCATGGGGGACACGGTGGAGGGCACGTGGTTGGGGGGCATGGTAGTGTAGTTCAAGGTCAAAGTCAAGGTCAAGTTCAAGCCCAAGGTCAGGGGCGGGCGGGTGCTAGTCATAGTCATAGTTCCAGTGGTCATACGGCGGGACCCGATCGACCCTTTGTTCTTAATTTGTCTCAGTTTCAAACGACGGGGGGATTAATTATTCTAAATGGGAAGCCTGGAGCGGCGGCCGCAGCGGCGGCTGCCGCCGCCGCTGCCGCTGCCTCCCAGGCAAACTCTATTGTGACCACCAGTGGGCAGCAGCAAACACACTCACAACAGCAGCAGCATCACCTGAACGCAGCGTCCATGTCCGCCGTTCAGAATATTAAGTGAGTCCATTTTTTATTTTTAAAAGTG
>JAQFZC010005163.1:0-14668 GCA_034695205.1 Dicyrtoma fusca | reverse complement strand
AAGGCGATGAATTAACAATTTTGTACTCCGTTCAACCTTTCCACACGGGATTGGAAGTCCCAACTCGCATTCGCAGAGATTACCTTTCCTATTTAAAAGGAATCATCTGTACTTGTCCGAGGTGTGCAGACCCCACTGAGCTGGGAACCTACGCCGGTGCTCACACATGTACACGTTGTTACAAAGATGACGTCAGTAACCCAGGATATATGCTCCCGGAGGTCCCATTGGCCTCCACAAATGAGTGTCTCTGGCGGTGTAGTAAGTGCAGTACTACGAAGCTGTACTCTGAAATAGAAGTGCGCAATAATGAGATTATTTGTGAGCAGTGCAAGCAAGATATGGATCATCAGAATTGGGATTATATGCGGTTATATTCTGAGCGCCGGTTGCTGCACAGCGGACATGTGCATCCGAATCACTATTCTTTTATGGCTCTACCGTTACAGTGGTTCAGGAAAAACGAAAGTGAACGTGAAATACACGACTTTGCGGAGGAAAGTGTGCTGAATGGAGGCCGGGAGTGGGCGATGTTGTGCCTGCGTTTCTATGATCGGGTTCAACCCGGAATCAATTCAAGGAGAGGTAATAAAGCTAATTTAAGGAGTCATTACCAATACAATCTTTTTTCGAAAACTGGTTTTTGTGCACAAAAGTTGTAGGTAGGTAATTATGTTTGAAAAAGGTTATTACCAAAACGCTTTATAGAATAAGATGTGTTCGACGAAGCATGTCTTAAATGTTTAGTTTTTTTAAACGATTTTCCAAAATTAACTTTCATTTTCTTACGATAACTGAGTGTAGATGTGGTTCCAGAAGTATCATTAGTAACTGCCTATATGTCTGTGTTTAATTGGTTAAGTAATTTTTTTATAATTATTCGTTTGATTTTTTAGCTCGGGTGCTCATGAATCTTGCTGCTATTCTGCGTGTGAAACTACTGAAACACTCCACTGCGGTGGCCCCGGAGAAACTAATGGAGGATTATAAACAGTTTGTTTCCGCAAGTGAAGAAGCCTTGCTGTTTTATGAAAAGGATTTTGCTCGTCCTGGAGACCAGGTCAACTTCAACGCTCAGGTCATTCGTCTTCGAATGTTGCAAGTCAAGAATGAATTGCCATCTGCAATTACAGCAGAAATCAAAATTTGATTTTTATTATTGTGAGAAGTTTCCTTTTTCTATTTATATTTGTGGCGTTTCCTATAATATTATTTGAATTGACTTCGACATAATTTACACACTCAGTGCAGCTTAGAAGTCTTAGTTATGATGATTATAAGTTATTGAGGTTGTTTAGACTCGAATCCAAGGTTGTAATTTGTAGGAATCTGTTACCCAGTACTCCCTATGTATTATTCTCGGTATGTAATCCTACATCTGCGGTTCTGGAAATATTACTCTGACTTTCGAAATACAAATAATTCTAATAAATAATTCTGATACTACTGTTTTATTTAACAACAGCATTTACCAGTTTGACTATTTTTTAAAAGTGTACCGAATCGGATTTATGTACCTACACACCTTGCAACAAATAGTAACGGTAGATTGTTGTGGGAACTTTAGTCCACGTATTAGCGCATAACGGGGTTTTTAAGTATGAATTATAGTAAACGTCTAGTACTGCATATGTACATGTGAAGATAATAGATTTATTTGAATTAAGGTAAACATTTATACGGACACAACTTCAGTACTTATTACATTACGGAATCAATTTAATTACAGATACATGTGTAGGTACTTTCATACATAAATAAACATAATAACACCGCACCGGTAACACCGTCGTATTGTAAATTAAGTTGATATTTGCATACCATCTAAAAGTTAGTGTAAAGAGATCAAAAGCGATGCCACATTGGACACAACAAAGTGAATAAATACAAGCGTTGAAAGTTTGTCCATCACACTACACCCTCCAGCTTTAATTCTTGTGCACGGGATGGACTTGACAATTCTCAAGGTCTCTTGGTGTAGCGGATCCTGCTTAAAGAAGGTCCGACGACCCCACCGAATGGTATTCTCAGGTCTTGATTCACTTTTTCTTCCTAAATTCTTGGACGACACCAGAATTAGTTCTTTTAACAGCTTCATTCTCTCAGGAAGCTGAAATGCTTTTTCATACAAAACACAGAATCCAATACAAGGTTCAATGCCAAGAGTTGCAGTAAAACAAGCGACGAACGGTTCTCGTTTAAAATATTTGATTCCAAAATATAAACCAGTGATAGAAATTTGCAAAAGAGTAATTTTGACTGTAAAAATAGCGCCAGAGCAGCAACGATTAAATAAATTAATGAACAGCTGAAGATATCGAGTGCGACGGGTTGTGCGCTTTAGGGCATCAGCTTGTGAAGTATTATTTAAATTAAGAAGTAGCTCTCCTTCCGCCCTATTTAAAATGGAAATGTATTGTTCAAGAAATAGCAAGTGAATGTATAGACCAGCGTAAATAATGTTCCCTGCCAAATATGCCAGCACTCCAAATTCAAGGAATCCCAATGCTGTGTAGCTCACGATTGATTGGTACTTTGTAGGCAAAATATGAAATAAAAGTTGAGGCCGTGTTGGGTCGCTGATTATGACTAATAGTGCAAATACGATTGAGCCCCAATATAATACAGGGAAATACTTGAGCAATAATTGTTGCTTTGACATCTGAAATATGCTTTTCCACTTTGATTCGGAGCCACGCTCTCTTGACCGATTTCTGCTTTCCGTTGGGCGTGCTTTGAGCACGTCATTCGATGTAGAGTTAAAAGTTCGTTCCACAGAATGGAGAAAATATTGTTGCGCATTTTATGCAGTACTAGTAAAATAATTGCCATAGAACAGCCGCAAGTGATAATGAGCTGAACACAAAAGTGGTTAAAGTTGAAAAGGTGAGCCGGGGTTTGTACCATTGTCACAAAGCCTGTGACAAGACGAGCAAACTGAAGTAACACAATTATGAAATATACGTTTCCAATTGCAGTTTTCAAAGTTGATACCACTTTTTTTAATTTGGCGCGTTTTCGGGTCAAAGTCAAAGGGCAAAACGCAAGCTCGAGAAAGTAAGTTTAGGGTCGCAATATTCTCCATTGTTTGTGATCGTGCGTTCTAAAATATTTCAAGTTCTAGCAAAAATACAGATTATTATTGCTATGCACGAGTATAGCGCTTCAAAAATAATGTGGCCACTACGAAAAACCACCAAAACGGAGCTTGCAATACCAACAACTCCAATAAATAATTAATTCTAAGCAAATCTAAGCCGACTGCTAAGCTATGGAGATGTCAATGTACTTTAAGTTGGTCAAATAAATGAGCAGAAGAACTCTCCTTGTTCGGTTGGTCTGGACAGCTTTCAAATCACTACTAGAATGAAGGAACGACAAAAGCAGCTGTTTGTAACTATATGAACTTATTTTATAACTCTTAATTCCTTACATGGGAGTATGGGAGGAAATACTGTTGACAGTTCAGTTTGAAATAAATAAACCAATTAAGCTCATTTAATTTGATTTTAAGTTATTTTTCCAGTCGAAGTTCTTTCGCTAGTCCGTCAGGAAAGAGTAGAATCTGGTCAAAATATGTATGTGTGTATAGTTAAAGTCTAGACGTTGCAGTCTTTTATCTGTGTCTATAAAGCTTTATACGGCATCGATTTGGGAATTTAAATTGGTCTTTTAAAGCACGCATGCCAATAATTGCCACATGGTTTTAATTTTTTCTTTGAGTCTTTCTATGCCATAGTTATTAATGCCAATTATGGATGTGTATTATGGAAAAGGTAGAAGACAGCATTGAACGGTTATAATCAATATTCTTTGTCGGTAACAGTAAATGGTATTGCATGTACTAGCCGATTTGCAATCCGAAGAGCTGCAACACCGAGAACTGCTTACACCACGCAAACATAATAAAATAATAAAAATTATAAAAACTTAATTAGCGACGCATTGGAGGTCCAGTGGCGATTTTCTGAGTCTATGGCCCTATTAGTGTATGACCATTGCCTATGGCCCGAGCGTATGGCCCGAGCGTATGGCCCGAGCGTATGGCCCGAGCGTATGGCCCGAGCGTATGGCTCGAGCGTATGGCCCGAGCGTATGGCCCGAGCGTATGGCCCGAGCGTATGGCCCGAGCGTATGGCCCGAGCCTAGAGCCTCTATGAAAAGACCAATAGCAATGCTTTCGATTTTCGAATTACATGGGTGTATAATTGTTTGAATCTTTTCAAAAATGTGTAAATATAACATTTTGCACCCTCGAAGAATAAGCGCACATTGAAAACATGCAGATATGATAGGTTTAGCTTCAAGAAAACGAGCAAAAGGAGTGGTCTAGCATTTTTGTAACCTACTATCCTTTTCTCGTTGAAAACATTCCAATTTGAAAGCCGTCTCCTTTTTAAAAACGTGGTTAACGTGCAGCCGGAGTGTTTTGACTCTATTAAAAAATTTCATGACTGTTTTCAAAAAAACTCTTCAGGGTGCTCTTTGTCTTGAAAGCGCGCTTCGAGTGAGGCCAACGATGTTTTGTTGTGATAATTGCGGTTGGCCTCATTGCTCTGCCGTGGTACAGATGGCCAAAATTGGGCTTTTTTTGAGAATAGCATAACACACTGCGACAGGGTTCAAAAACCTCTTCGCCATGTTATATGTATTTAGGTTGCGCGTTGAATGAGACCGCTGGCGTCGTTTTCGGTTTAAAACTGTTTGAGTTACTCGGCTGCGTTTGACTAGGAAAAGCACGGATTAATGGTGAGATTATTTAACTATTTAACGACTGATGTATGACGCCAATTTTGCTAAATACATTACTCAATAGATACGGAAAAAAATATTGGATAAAGCATGTTGTAATTTAGCAATTATGAATCTAATTTACTGTACGTATAAGGTTTCTATGTGGGCTATAAATCGACAGATTAAGTTAATCGCGATCGTGGTCAAAGCAACTTCTATTTTTTACAACGTTCACAGCAGAATTCACTATTTGTTCTTATATTGTTCTATGTGACACGAGGTTTTAAAGGGATACTGTTTTCTTTTTAGGTAATTTTCAATTGTGAAACTTGAACCAGAAACAAAGACCTGGCTTTCTTAATAAACTTTAAACACTGTTCGAATTTGAATCTATCCTAGAAGCACTAGCAAATTAATATTAGCCACTAGTTTCTCTCATTTTGGACTATGTATTATTCAGAACGTTTTCATATTTTGTCAGCTCATAAACATTTCTTCACTTATTTCTCACATTTTATTATGTGCAAAATATGACGGGAAGCAAAGAAGGACCGATATACATCTCGAATAATGATGAGTCAAGGCAACCAACATTATGCACTATTTTTGTTTGAAATTATGCAATAACCTGTACGAAATTATGCAAATTATGCGATTCTTTTTTTTAGATTATGCACTAATTATGCACTAATCTCTAAGAAATTATGCAAATTATGCAATATTGTTTCGGATTATGCACTAATTATGCTAGTAATTATTTCAACTGAAAATTACTAATTTCAGTAATGAAAAGTTTACTGTATAATTCTATGTATACTGGCCAGTACAATTTTGGCAGCAGTTTGAAAACTAATTTTTGCGCTTTTATTTTTTGAACTTAAATACAGTTCTTAGCTATATTTTACCTTTTTGTGGTAATTATGCAGTTATGCAATGTTGTTTTCGGGATTATGCACTAATTATGCATAACGCAACTTCATTATGCATTTTATGCAATTTATGCAAATCCAAAAATATTTTTTAACATTTTTGGATTTATACTAGTGTCAAACACCTAAAATCATGGCAACCAATATGCTGGTGTATCATTATGCGATTTATGCAAATTATGCATTTTGGTTGCCTTGAGCGATTTGGCCCACGAGTGTGCCCCAAGGACGATTAATTCGAACTAGTAACTTTAATAAGCCATGAAGTAAGTCAGTATAAGCACTGAGCTCTAGTTCTACCTTTTATTTTTCTTTATAGCACCATTCTATCACAATTAAAATGTTCATATAAAATAAATAAATAAAGCTTAACGTAGTGAATATATTCTTTGTGTATTGCTGTTTGCCCGATTTTGAGCGTTGCACGTAGTGGATTCGTTCCAGAGAGAAATATGATAAGAATAAATACTCATAAAGGAGATGGCCATAAATTATAATATAATGGTGCGAAGTTATTGATTTCATTTTGTTAAGGTTCTAATTTTCTAATCCATTTTGAATATGAAAATTCATAGTTCATTGAAAATTCATAAAAAAAACAACTTCGGATCTGTCATCTCCTCGTCATGCCCTTTCAAATGATGTTTTGCACGATGAAACTACGCCACAAATTAAAGTTTACCGTGTTATTAGGTCGATACTTTAGTAATTAGTAATTAACTGCATGCCTAATTTCAATTACCTACAGAATAAAATATCTGTGTAAAACTATAAATTATAATTATAGATACAAACGTGTGGTAGGCACCTACATAAGTGTATAATTACATATGCGTGTAGATTGGGTAAAAGTTATATTTGCATTTAAAGTTCTACTGTCCTACTCAAATGACCTACTTACGTGGTGGACTCATTATTTTATTACCCTATTTGTCTATTCAGTTATAATTAGACTGATAAAGGCATAAGCCACCGTCGACCGTGTAATTTTAGTCTTACTGACTATTGACTGTTGTAATAGGGAAAAAGGAAAAGGGCTTTATTTTAAAGGTTTAAATTCATCATAATTTATTGACAGCCCCTGAAGGGCAACCTTTTATCTTATTTACATGTTGTTGATGATTATCTAATTCTGTAATAACTGTAATAAGGATGTAATATCGACGAACGTACTAATAAAAGCGAATTTAGATTCAGTAGCTATTAATCGGAATAAGATTACAGTGCGGGAAAATATTTTGTATTTATTCGTGATTTTTAAATTTGTTTAGTATTATAAATATTAAATATATAATATTATTATTCGTTCACTTTTTAGAGCAAAAGTCTGTGTCAATTTCCGTGTTAAATTATGGGACGAATTCGGGAACTGTCGTCGATGCGGTTTACTTTGAGTTTGAGTGTTGATCGATATTCGAAAATTCGATGCGAGCTCGCTTCGCCTTCAGCCTTATAAATATTTGTGTATTCTAATTACAAATTAGTTACTGAAGTTGCTCATCTTTTATAGAAAGTGTCTTCATTCTTAACACACTTTTAAGTTTACAGTTGATTAAAAGTAAATACTGCTAACAGACAACTAATTGTAAGCACAACAGAATTGCATTTACCATCAACCTTCAAGCTTAGCCGAGCCGAAACGATGCAATCATCTAGAAATTAGAGGTGGTAAGAAGCTAGAATATAACTGACAAAGGTAAGTTTTTTGTGAGTTGTTAGTCGTGATTAATTTAATTTAGTTTTACAGTTGTTAGTCACGTCAGTCTATAGTTAGTTAAGTTTTTAATGTCGAATTAATTTACTACCAACTGCTGTTGTATTTTTTGTTGGGTGTACAATTATATATAGTTAAAGATAGTGTATTATGTTGTATGTATTGTTAAATTCATTTATTTGCTTCGTATGCGTAGTTCATAAAATTGATAGTTGATTGCTGATTTGATTAGTTAAATAGGTAGATATGTCGTATGTTGTAAATTATTATATGTATTGGTAGTACCTAATTATTAAAATTTATATTGAAATTAACGACATGATTTCTACCCGCACTTTTGACTATTTCTCGACATTTTTCAATTTTAGATAACTAACAGCCACCAGCCAAAAACTTGGAAGTTAAATAATGGACCGAAATCGAACACTGGTGTTCGGGAAATTTAATTACTCGGCTTTCGACAAATTGGAAAATAATGCCCTGGTCGTCCGTAGTAACAGTATTGTTGAAGCCAAGAAGGTGTTTGAACAAACCTACATTGTAGACACGAAGAATGTACTCGGGAAAGGCGGCTACGGGATAGTTTATCCGGGCTTTCGACTCAAGGATCAATTACCCGTGGCCATCAAACACGTTCCTAGAGAGAAAGTTGTCAAGTGGACTCAGGTCAATGGCCATCAAGTTCCACTCGAAGTTCATTTACTGGTCAAGGTTTCACATATTGATGGGGTTGTCAAAATTCTGGACTATTTCGAAAGAAGTGACAGTTTCGCTATAGTAATTTGATTTTAAGTAATTATTTATGGTAGTTTTTATTAACGACCTGTGGGAAGTAAATTATGGTTTCTATTTATAATACTTAGACTTGTGTAATAGTATTTTTGTTGTATGCTTTTATTCTAGACATTATTTTACATCGTAACTATGGTTTTTCTTTATTTGATTTGTTAAATTAGGTTATGGAGAGACCAAAATCTGCTAAAGATTTATTCGATTTCATCTCCGAAAGGAAAACTTTGAAGGAAAAATGTGCTCGGTCATTCTTTCGACAGGTCGTGGAAACTCTGTTCCAGTGTCACGATGCGGGTTAGGCTCATCAATTTTTAACAATTTCGATATGACGTGTGTTTTTTTTGTAAAATCGCATTTGCAAAATTTTACAGTTTTTGTGTACCGTTGCCTATTTGTGATATGTTGTACCTTCTTTATTATCTGAAGGAATTTATGTCTTTTCACGTCCTCCTGATATTTGATCTTTGCATTTTAAATTCTCTTAATTTAGTAGCATTTTAGCGTTTTCGCCTCATAAGCATATTTGACTTTTTGTACCTTTTCAAAATGGATTTTCAGGTGTGGTTCACCGAGACATCAAGGACGAGAATATCTTGGTGGATTTAGAATCCCATCGGTTGAAGCTCATCGACTTCGGTTCAGGTGCTTTAGTGCATGAGAACATGGGGCAGCCTTACAAAGACTTTAGTGGCACTCGAGTGTATGCAGCACCGGAATGGATCCGTGATCGGAAGTACGACGGGAGGGAAGCCACGGTTTGGTCACTCGGGATTCTTCTTTATAACATGGTCTGTGGTGACGTTCCCTTTTACTCAGACGACCAGATTTTGAAGGCTCAGGTCAAATTTCGAAGAAGACTGACCAACGACTGCCAGGACTTGATTGTCAGATGCTTACAACCGGTGGCGAAAGATAGACCATCGTTACACGAGATTCTGGAACATCCCTGGGTGGCGGGGGGCAAACCAATTTTAATTTTTACAAGGTCAGTACTAAAGTATGCGCTTAAAAGAAGCGACATTGTTAAAAAATGTACTTTTAAGGTTGGAATGATATAGATTTACTTTTTCTGACTCTTGTGTTTTGATGTTTACTAGTCGTAGCAGCAGAATCAATCAGTTAGTAAAGGTGGGCGGTAAAAGTGACCCTGTAAATGACCTTCAATCATCAAAGCCTTTGGAACAGAAGCGTGTGCCCGTGCTGCATCGTAAGAAAAGCCCGTCATTAGCATCTCGTGTTTCTGAACGAAAAGAACGAAAATCGACGAAACAGCGTTAAAAAACGCGTCGCACAAAATTGTATGGATTCAAAACCAGAAAATTAATGAACTTGAAATTTCATGGATCTCTCAATCTACGTTTTTAAAAAATGTTATTTCCAACAAACAGTTAGTTAGTTTTAGACTGAACATAGAATATCTAGTATTTTAACTACGTAATCTCAGGACTCCAAGAAGACAGGGAAAGCTGCTCACAATATGCAGTGAAAATGCTGAAAAATTATAATGTGTACAAAACCAGTATACATAGGTTTACAGATTTAAAAATCAGACTGATTTGTATCGTAAGGCTGACTGTTTTTTCTGAAGGAATTTTAATCGTACGAGTTACATTTTTATTTTTGGATAGTATGGCATTATAAGTAATTTCTTCGCGGCTTTTGTATTAGCCTGACCGATCATTGATCATTTTTTTAGTAAGTAATTATTTGACTACATTGCATTGAATTTAGTTTTAATTTTTTGAGAGATTTTAACTGATATTTAGTACTTTTTAAGTTTTAGAATTTTATGCAGTTACGTTCTAAATACTTCTACACGGTTGCTGGTTCGTATTATTACCTATGTAAGGGCGGACCAATACAGTTAGGTAATTTTTTTGGTTTTTAATCATACGTTATAATTAATCTAATAAAAAGTTGTAAAAAGTTGGGAAATAAGTGTGCTAAAGAAACATGCTGCTACTAAATACAAAAAAGTATTTTGTGCGGCATATCAGCATAATGTATCTATAGTTTTATTAAAGGTGCTTAAATTGATGGTGCACAACTTTATGACCTTGTAATTAAATTAAAGAAAGTAATAAGTATTATTGAGGCTAATTAATGAATATAGAAAATACTACTTATATATATAGTACTAATGTATTGCGTCGTATTACCTATAGCCTATAAGTACATTCAGAATTTTATTTCCTTATTGTTTCTAGTTAGTTGTCTACTGATTAATTGAGAACTCCAAACCATTTCGGATATTTTTATTATTGCTACTGTAAAAGTTATTAAGTTGTTATCTAGAATGTTACAAAGTTATAATACACTTATGTATATGAGAAAGTACACAGTTAAAGTATAACGTAGTTGTGTACATAGCGATAGTAAAGTAGATACAGATACAAAATATATAGTTTTGCTAGAAAATGTTAAAATTACAAATGGGTAAAGTTGTTATGATTAGTATACATGTTAGTGTCTATGCCTATCATCCATATGGGGTGCGTCTAGTAATAAATACTATTTATCTAAATAAATATTTATATGTATATACTATAGAGACTTCGTGTCGTGAATGAGACACCCAACATTGATGGGTATGTACCTAATTGTGGTATGTACTAATAATTAGATATAATTACCATAACTGTTCACAATATTTTAAAACGTACAAAGTAAAGTTGTTTCTCATTACAGTGCTGGTTTCTATTAACGTAACTGTAAATATGTAATTTGTAATGAATTTTATTTGTTTATAATTTATAATTATAAGTTATAACACTATATTTTTGTTGTACTGTAATAAATTCCTGTAGCCAATACATTATTACAAAATTAAACCCGAGATAAATGGTCATACATAATAAAAAACAATCAAATGATGCTTTTTTGGTGTCCCATCTGGGTTTCCCAGGAATTGATTAGAATAAAGTCTGCTATGGCTTAAAATTTACATTCTGTCCATTTAATCTCTATAATTATTACTTTGTAAAACAGGCACGTTATAATCCTCTTACTCCTGAGTCCCTTCGAACTGAAAACTTAAACCCATAACTCTGCGTTTACTCGTAATTTACTTAAACCAGTAATGCTTTTAGTTTAGTTTGACTATCTGGGTTATTTTAAGATTTTGGTGATAATGGATGAAATACAATACCTTTTTATTTTAAGAAATTGTGTTTAATTTTCTCATAAAAGGAGTCCAACGGAGGACAGACGGCTACGCTTGTGAGTCATAAGTGAATCCATCTTCGAACGAGCAACACTTGTTCGCTTTTCGACTTAAAAATAAACCCTTGTTGCCTTTGTTTAGCATTTATTGTAGAAAAATAATTATTCCATTCTGAACTCCAGTACGTAGTGAAGTGTGCAGTGGCCTTCAACCTACAAAATATTTATTGTACGAGCAAATAGCTCGTTAAAACAATTTTACCAATAACTACATCGAACATCGGGCTTACGGCTAGTGCCAGTTATTAAGCTATAAAATTCATTTTTAATTTAATTATTTCGGTTTTCATTTTAGAATATTACCATTTAACATACAGAAATTAAAGTACGAACTGATTGCTTCGATTTTGATCCAATTTATAAATAAAAAATACCGATTCATCTGTCAGGATTTGCCTATAATATGAGTACAGTTTCAAGTAATAGTGTTTCGGAATGCATTAATTCTCTCCAAATGGAAGCCGTATCAGAAGTAATTGAAACATTAAATTAAATAGCTTCTTGCTCAATAAGCATCACAAGCATATACATAATTGTTTGAGTGGTAATAATAAAATAATAATAATTTTGAAATTCTTAGTTGAAATACGAAGAGGTCCGATTCTGTTGGAAGATTAATGGGATCTCACTATCTCGTATTGGCCTACAAGACCTCGAATCACCTGTCTTCCTTGGGGGACTTAAGAGCCAACATTTATGGTATGCACAGTAATTAGTAATTATTTTTGTTTCCGTATCATGGTTTTGCTCATCATCTGTAATAATTATTGTCGTTTGTTACTTCAGGAAATTAAAGTTGAGACATGTATCTGGCTTCTACCCTTGTTCCCATTCTTATTACACTGTTGACGTCGTGCTAGTGCAAATCGGTTCTTCGAAAAAGGAAGTAAGGGCGAGTGCACATATTGTCTTTCCAACAAAGTTCTCAGATACTGGTAAGATTAATTAAATTGTTTATAAATGCCAGTTTTGTTAGTTTAATTGTTGAATAGAACTCTTATTTACTTCATCTATTTTGTTTTGTATTCATATAGTGCCTCAACATTCAAGCCTGTCAACACTCACACTGCGAGGAACGCTTAGTGATGGGCGTATTAGTACTGCAGCCTTGAATGACCCACAATCGAGTTTCATAGTGGACGGAATGGTCAAGGTTCAATGTTCACTTCTAATACAGCTTGACACTAAACAAACTTTGAGTCCGAACATTACTGCAGCCGCCCTTAGTTCGGGAAACCCGGAAAATCTTGAGCAATCTTCACCTCGGCCACCTCAGGATCGAAAAAATGTCGCGGGAGATTTTCGGGCTTTATTGGACTCTGAGGAGTTTTCTGACGTTCAGCTGGTCACTCAAACCAAGACCATTCATGCCCATAAAAACATTTTGGCAGGTATGGTTTTTTAAGTGTTTTGTCAAACTGGGTGTTTTGGTTTTATTCCTATAAAGTATTTTATGATTCAAAAGCTATATAAGTTCAAACAAATTGTGTTATTTTAATTTCTATGTAGCTCGAAGTCCAGTTTTTGCAGCT
This sequence comes from Dicyrtoma fusca, assembly GCA_034695205.1. NCBI lineage: Eukaryota > Metazoa > Arthropoda > Collembola > Symphypleona > Dicyrtomidae > Dicyrtoma > Dicyrtoma fusca. The sequence goes on along the minus strand of JAQFZC010005163.1, from coordinate 1,745 downwards.
ATGTTTCGAGCGAATATGCTGGAGGCTCAAGATAATTCCGTGAACATTCCGGATTTTGAACTCCAAGTTGTGAAAGCCATGCTGGAATTCATTTATACTGGCCAAGTAAACGAGGAAGTTTTCACAGAATTTGCAATGGATTTATTTCGAATTGCGGACAAGTACGAACTGCTGGACCTAAACACAGATTGTGAGGAGTTCCTTTTCTCCACCGTGAAAATTGAAAATGCTGCCGACGTACTGATGATGGCTTGTCTTCATAATGCGACTACCTTAAAAACTGCAACTATGAACTTCATTGTTGGGTAACACAGCCATTGATAAATATAACAACTGTATTTAAGCATCGCTTCTAATATTTTGTTTAGAATGCTTGGCTAGAAAAGAAAAGTTGAAATTCATACTTTTTATTCGTTTTTAGAAACAAGAAGGAGGTGATGGAGACAGAGTCTTTCAAGAAAGTTGCAGCTTCGAACAATGAAGTTTTGCTCGAATTATTTGCCATTTAAATACAGTATCATTTTAAGTTTATAAACTTTATTTTGGATCAGTGTACACAATGAGATTTATTCTTTACAGTTTCAAACATTAATAATTGATAACTAACAGTGTAAATCAAGAAATTATTGTATTTTTCCAATAAAATTGCCTTTTGTTTAATATTCTACTTAGAAATCTATTTTCTAAAGCACCTTTTATTGATGTTAGTGCTTCGAAGTCTTTGTGATTGTTTCACACGGACTTTAATTATCCTGCAAAATTTTTCCCCAACGTACATATTTGAAAACAAATCTTGGTTTTTCTCAGCCCACATTCTCAGTGTGCACTGTAAATGCTTAATTTAATCAAGCATTTCCCCAAAAACGCAAAAAGTCCATGTGTTGAACACATGCACAAGTAAATAATAGTGGACTATGGGTTTATTCCATTCTGAAAGTTCAAGTTTGGGCTTATGATTTGAGCTGATGATCTTCCGAAAACATTCATTTGTAGGCCATGCATTCGAGTTTGTGATTCCAGTAGGTAAATAAAGAGGAGTACATGGATTCGATTAGATTAGCTTTCGAGTCCCTGACTGACTGCCTTCAATCTAACCAACAAGTAATTTATTATAAATAAACTTAAAAGGTATCTGCTTTTTCGTTTTCTTTCACAATGTGGATAGCTTGACTCATTAAAATGGTCCTTTAAATACAGAAATATGGAAACCAGCGGTATAGCTTATCGAATTATGTACTGCGTTTCTTCAATCAAAATTGCCAAATTGTTAGGTAATCTATTTGGACGCGTTTAGAAATTTTGTAATAGTAGATATGTGAGTTTTGAGGATGTTTCTAAAATTTGATGTTAGGAGTTTGTATAGTTCGTCAAACTAGGCAAAAATATTGACGTGGTAATGTCGAAGTTTTTGCAAATGGTTTTCACGGACTTTTAGTAGTATGACTAATGGCAAATGTTTTCCTTCAGAAAACAATGTAAGCTATACTATAGCATTAATAAAGATTTAGCACATAGTATGGGAAACACAAAATAACACGGGAAAAGATAGGTGACACTTTAACAGTTTTTCGATTTTCTCTCGGTTTCAATTTATTTTCCGGAGAGTTACATACAAGTCATCAAGTATATACTTAATATTTGAACACAACATGTTTTACACGTGGATATTGTAGTGAATGCACCTATATGCTATAGATGCCCTGATCTCAACCGTGCTAAATTGAGTATCCCGAAGTCGCCTCAGT
>JAQFZC010005162.1:0-14671 GCA_034695205.1 Dicyrtoma fusca | reverse complement strand
AGCTGGGCCGTACTGTTAAAACTGCTGACCTGACGACAGCTCTTCCCACTCACGCTCACATCGTCATGGAGTAAAGTTGTCTTTCACGACCTTTTTAACTGTACCACTTTATACTGTGCACCTGTTCAAAATTAAATAACTAGTTTGTTTCCCAGTCGTCAGCATACATTTAACAGATCGGGTTTGAACGGTATACTTCACACAAATAAATTAATCATTTAGCAGTAGTAAAAGGCATTGTGCAAACATTAATTGTTAAAAATTAAGAAGCGAATCAGCTAAACAGTTGTACGTACTTTTTGGTTGTTGTAGTGAAACTTTGTCTTATATTATTGCAGATTAATTCATCTACTACATTCCGGCACTGTATTATCTCGAATCCTTCTGCCGACGCCGCTACAAGGTAATTTACTTTTTATTAGCTAATGTGAATATTTAGCCAACTGTATTAAAATGTACTTTCCGTATCCTGTAATTGATCCGAAAAATGCTTCAGCTAATTTAAAACACAGTTACACACTGCATTAACTTTTTCACTGTTTTGTATTTACAGTTTGCTGTAAGCCTGTCCCCACAGTTGGTCTGTTTTTTTCGAAATTCTGACGTCGCCTAATTAACGCGGAGCAAATATTGCCATGGCAACCCTAGAATTAGCCGTAAGTTACACTGAAATTTGTAGTTGTTTGAGTAATCTATTTTTTTAACTGTAGTGCTTTACCGTTTTGTTGGGTTTACAATTTTATTTGTTTTGTTGTAGAGGATGAAGTCAGCTCAAGTCCAAGAAACAGCGTTAACGGTAGAACCGTCTCAGCTGTTACTTATTATATCGCTTAGTGGTAAACTAGTCTTTCAGACTAGTTACAGTTTGTTGAAGGAAGAGTTTTTTCTGGAGAACAGTGAATTTGAATATGTGGTCCGAATAATCGGCAAGGAACCGGGATCCCTGATACAAACTACAGGTACAATTTTGTTTACAAACATTAAATATTGAACAGTAATACAGTAACACAATGTAGTACATGCGTTAATATGCATTATCACATTGCATTTTTACAGTTTACGGTTCAGGGAACAGCTTTGACTTAGCAGCTGAAGTGGCTGCGGACGAATTCTACCGTAAGATCCAAGATGCTGGATTATTTATCGCTACTGTTAATCTTTCACGGTACCGGCAATATTCCGAAGACATTTTCCGTTTCTTCCCAGTACTGTGCGATTACTACGGCTGTGACTGCGATGGTGTTTTACCTACATACATTGGCACTGACGACGATGGCAACCATGCGTATTCTTGCAGTCATCGTGAAGAAATAGCAGTTGGTAAGTGTAGGATTTGTTATTCGCAAAGTCATAATAATAATAATAAAAAAAGAGCTTAATTGCTGAGTGGCCTCTCTGTAACTTCTTGTTACATACAACATTACTAACTACCTAATTTTGTTACAGCGGAGCACAAACATAAAGAAGTTGCTAAACTACTCGCAGCCTACAGTCTGTATGAGAAGCTGGAGAATCGCCAGTTTCCATTAGCCGCTGTACGTAGGGGGACCGAGATTGATTTATCTATGTACGTGGACAAGTGGAAACAAGTCAAGTTCTTGGATACAGTTAAGGTAATATGAAGTGTATACGTCATCTAAACTGCGTGAAAACACTGAATAGTATAATATTGAATCTTGTTAACTGTAAGTTTATTATGTTGTCTTTACTTATACAGCACCCGGGTACTGCCGAATACCCTCCTACCGTTCATGACGGACTTGCAATACTGGCTAAATCTCTCGCGGCACTTTCCAGTGGTGTTGTACGGATTCCACGGGATTCACGTGCGTACCAGTCCCCACCTGGAGAGCCTATCAGTTATGCAGCAGCTGCAGCTGTCACCCCTTCGCATTCAGGCTGTACTACCGTTCCAGTTAGCGCACCTCCTAGTGCTATAATGCAGCAGGTTTCGAGTTTATTGCGTTCTCCACGGAAAGGTCAACTCAGTCTTACTGCAGCTTTACCAGTCGCTGGCTCATCTACTGCTCCAATCTCTGGCACACTTTCCTCGCCATCAGCGGGTAAATCTGTTCACTGGAAAGAAGCAACGGCCGGAATTGAACCTGACGTGGAAGACCAACCCAAGGCGGAGGACAGTATTAGTGTGAGCCGCTCTGAAGTTACTGTAACACCGGCAAAGGTTTCAACTGTGTACGACAAAGCACTGGCTGAATTTCGCGAAGCAAAAGCAAAGACAAATCTCCTGATTAACCCGTTTGGTTCGCAATTGGATTGACTGTTTATGTGTATAGATTTTTAGTTACGGCATAATTTGTATGATGTAATTAACTGATGCAAAAATTTTCATTGTCAACTAATGTATTTAAAATGCTGAACTGTTAACTGTTTTTTCACAACTACAATTTACATTTATTATTCCTTTGAACCCCTACCTGTATTCTTGTATGAAATAATTAGTCAGCATCCAAGTGAATATTAATAATTTTATGGCAACTCATCAATTGTCTTTTTCTGTGTTTACTGTGTATAATATTAACTGTTTTGCGTCAATTTTATTAAAAAACAGTTTGCAGTTATATCTATGCATTTAGCTGTTCAAAATATATTTATTCTGCTAATGGCGGTAGTACTACCACCTGAAGGTAGCATATACGTACATATTTATATTTGCACCAGGTGGCTACTTTAATTGCATAAACGGCATATGTGATGTGCTTGGTGGGAATTTTAAACATTCAATTACTGTTTTTTTTACATTTTTTGCATTTATTAGTCGTGCAATATGAGTTTTTTTAACTGTAGTTGCTGTCAACTGTGTACTCAAAATCAGTCAATGTCCACAGAACGGTCCTATTCATCTCGGTTGCAAAATTGCTACTGTGTACACAACGAACAAAATGTTCAGTTTAGTACAAATCAACTTCATTGGCAGGTTGGTACTGTTTCGCAGGTATTCTAAATTTAATCGTTTACGCAGTCTTTAAATGAAGCAGATACTTAAGCGTTGTAATTTAGATGTGCTCTGTTGTGTCATTTATTAAGGAATCATTTACTAACCGTGAAGTACTGCGGTTCCATGTCAACGATCTTTTTCGTCCATATCGTACGGTTCCTACGTGTGCCACCGCACTTCAGGGTAAAAAATGCATGTTTTTTACTGCAGTACCAAGAACCGTTCATCGTATCTCTTTTACTGATGCGTGTTTGCTGCCTCAAGGGTTTGGCATTAAATCAGTGACTATATGTAAGTATACAGTCTATTTGTTTTCGACAAAACAGCATTCCTGAATTTTGCACTAATAACAGTTTCAAAACATGTTTTACAGTAAATGGTGCTGATGGGCAGACAGTTGAGGAGGTGTTGCAGAATGTTTTTCACGTATTTCGGAATAAATGCATTACTGTTTTTGTCACACAACAGTTTAATGATAACAAAATACTAGTGCCTGTTCGACCGGATTTTGAAACTCCGAATGCTGACCAGCTTGCCACTGCCTACAGAGGAATGTTTTATGTACGACAGATTTAGAGTCCGATTGACTGTGACTGCTGTATGAGTAAACAGTAATTAGTTATGTATGTAATGTTATGTTAGTAATGGCCAGATCCAAACTTTATTATATACTTTATATCAGTTCAAAATTATACAATATAAATAGTATGTACGTAATCTTGTAATTAGGCAGCAGCAAACCTGTGCCCTATAATTAACTGTGAAACTGTTTTTCATAATATTTTGCTTATTTAATGTAGTTACATATCTACAATTACTGCGTTTTCTTACATATGACATCCTCTAAGATGGAAATAAAACAGCTGTTGTTGTCTTCATTGTCATGACTAAACCGTAAACACAACCCTTTAAAATCTGCATCAACCTGTTCATCTGTATTCGCATCTACAGCCCCACTAGTAGTGTAACCAAACGCCTCCGAATAATTAGCTGTTGGTAGAAATTCAAGTGCCGTATTAACGAATGTAAGAGTGTCGGGTACCACAGACTTTCCTAAGTAAAGCAAAAATAGCAGTGGCGCCATTTCAGCAACAGTAAGTGACGTAGCATCAATACAGCTGTTTCCTTGCAAATATAACCGTGTACAGTTAGTATCCAGTTAGTAGTAGTTAATATTAAATTATCACCACACTTGATTCAACCAAAACAGTTTACGTTAGATGCCAAGTTAACAGTCAACAGTCAAACATATTGCTACTTACATTCCATTTCTCAAACTTCACACAGTCCCGTACAACAATGCGATGAATGTAGAAGAAGCCGTTCTTGCATAACACCATAGCATCTGTGAAACTGTCACTGTTTTTTCGACTTTGAAGGTGCAGCATACTCACGCTTTGCCATTGAACCCCAGAGCGTATTGGTATTGCCTAAACGTCAATCTTACATTAGCTAAATGAAATGAGCATTTAGGTTTTTGTGTTCTACTTCAATAGTAGTTATAATGTGATTACTTTATTACCTGAGAGATTTCCATTTTTGCACCAATCACTCACTGCTTACTGTTAATAAAAACTGCAGCAATATAATACGGAATGGAGACGTAGTTAATTACTGTGGAACACGGTTGGTTGAACTAAACTCAAATTACTGCTACAGCGACACTAACAACTAAACTTTGGGAATTGCTGCCTGCGTGTTTTTGAATGAGTTCAATTGCTTATCTATATCTATGCTATCTGTTTACAATGGATGTTACACTGTGTATGAGCTGTGATATAATATGCAAATATAACTGTACAAAATAAACATATACTACTGTTTACAAAAACGTACCGTACAAAAACTTCTTTATTTGCTGGCTTAAAAGTAAATGCTACAGCTCCGACAGCTTTTAGTATTATTCATATTTAAAACAGATTGACCGCTATTATTAACTGACTGATATACCTATGTATACTTGTGTATATTATGAGTAACGTTGCAGCTGTTCCATACATTCTTCGAAAATATCCACCCCGTATGAATCCGAACTTCGTAGAACATCTACACTAGCAATAATGGATTGTTCGTGTGGAGTAAACTGAAACCTTGGCGGATTTGGAAGCGTTAGAGCTGAAGGATTATTAAATTGGTGACAATCATGGTGAGAGTTGCAAGCAAACAGTATATCTTGTAGGCATTCCTAAGAACAAAATGGTTATATGCATACGTGCAGTAATACACAGTTCATTGCTAAGAGAATCAAATAGAATATTGCAGTTTCATACTCCTGCTGCGCTAAGGTCCATGGAGGGTGGGTGCATATGCATCAACAGTAACTGTGCAGGCGTATACCCCCCTTCAGTAGAAACACTGTGATTGTTCCAGCCGGTTCTAAAACTGTGAAGATGATGCTGAATTCTCGGCAAAAATACATAGTGTAAAACTGTCATGTGAAGCTCGTCATTGACATCTAACAGCATTCGGTCTTCCATACTTCCGAATAAAACGTAGTACTGATTCAACACTTTATCCCATGTGTCAACCCACAGCCGTTCAATTCTGTAATAACAACCCACAGTAAAATGTTTAAACACCCTTTACTGCATTGCATGTAACGCACACAGTTAGATAATTTACTTTTTTGCATAACGAACCTTTGGTTATGAACAGATCGACCACAAATATGACTGCCACGATTTAATCCTCGATTGGATAACATAAATGCCGCAATGCCCCTGTTTTCTCCACCTTTGTCACTTCGAGTCCGCAAAGGTACCCCGTATTTGTCAACAGCTCTTACAAATGAATGCAACTGGGAATCTGAGGTGTTATTGTCTGCTACGTCCATATACACACAGTTTCAGGACTTTCCATCAATGGCCCCTTTTATCACAAATTTCCACCTGCAAATACAGCACATGAACTCTTAACAGTAACTTCAGAACGCAGGTGTTAGACGAGAAAACTGTTATATCGGTAAAACATGACAGGAAGGAAGCAGCTCACCTTATTAGTTTTAGATTTGTGTCAACGTGCCATATTTCATTGCTGTACTTTACGCTGTAAATGCGGCGGACGATGACACGGGAATTCATTTTGCGGCATTGCGTTCCAATCGGATCGACATCCCTTAAAGCCTGCCTAACTTCATTAATTTTGACTTTGAATCCCTTGGCATGAAGAAATCCTCTCATAGCTTTGTAACCGGTGTTAGGATGGTTTTCTAATATTTGGGAAACTTCCTCATTGAGTATGGGCGACGGCAAATTTGAATACGTATCGGCGACCTGTTTTGCAGTATAAGTGTTTTAATATATTTAGTACTTGCTTAAGAGTATGTGCAGTCATATGTGAATATGCCTTCTATTACTAATTTTAAGTACGCATCACTGTGCTAACCTGTAAACCAGCCTGTGCCATTCGTCTTGTTACTGTTCGCACACTGACACCCAGCATTTCATCAATTTTAGTTTTTTTAAATCCATCGCAAAGTAACTGTTTCACAATACTAATATCGACAATTTTAGCTCTGGGGTCACTGTTAGGTTCAACTGTTGAAAGACTGTTCATGTTAACTAAAAACGGTGAAATAAATCACAAGAAGTAGTTCTACCGGTTACTTACTGTCGTTAGATTACTGTCGTCCTGTCTGAGTGCATGCTTTGTGTTAAGGCGCCTTAGAAGCCATGGTTTTATTCCTTGACTCGTGCATGCAAAATAAAGTGGTGCGTTTGTAACGGTCACCGGTCAGTCAGTGGTTAACTTTTAGAAGTTGCAGTTACTACTAACAAACTGTGTACAATATACGTAAAGGGGATTTGATTTATAACAAAACAACGGCAAAAAATGACAAGTAAAATAGTACACAGTAGTTTTAATGGTCACGCATTTATTACAAACGTACACATTCAGCACCGAATTCATGGAAACACTGTTTCAAATGAACCCCTATTATTACTTAATTCTAACCTACAAATTTATCGCTAATTACACAGTTAAACAGTTTACAAGTAACTTATGTAATACAATAACTATTTATGTGTTTCATGACACAACCTATTATTATTTTACTAAAACTAACATAGCAGCAGTTTAACCGCTAAACAGTTTTCAAGTAACCTATTTAATACATTCATTATTTATGTGCTTCGTGCCACAACCTATTACTATTTTCATAAAAATAACATAGTCAGCAGTAAATCTACCGGTAAACAGTTTAAAAGTAACCGTAATAGTTTAATCAATACTAATATGTTTCTCAATCCACCCGCTTATTCACTGCCGATTGAATTGCGAATTATCTGCACCACTCATAGCGGCAACAAAAACTTCAGGTTCTATTTGCACAGGTACCTCCAATACACCCGAACATGTAATAAAAAACAGATGTCCATTGTGTACGCCTTTGACTGTCAAGGGGCCCCTCGTCAAATAATCAGCTCCAGTCCACAGTCGCAGCAAATCCCTAATAGCCGGAACGTCTGTTAAAGTAACCATAATAAAACCAATACTGAATTCCTGTAAAACATACTGCATGAATCAAAAGTAGTGTCATAGTTTATACGGCAACCATTTTGAATTGCTGTCAACAGCAAATCCATAAGCATCTGCAGATGAGCTAAATAAACAGCATCACAGTCGCATTGAAGTTTCTCTCGAATATTTTCAACTGTGACATTTATGGTTCCCACTCTCGGAAAAATAGTATTCCAACTAGAATCTCCTTCCCCGAAGTAATCCCTTAAGCCACCATCTCTTAAACCCCGTCCAAACTGATCTGCCGACTGAAGCCGTTTTCCAATGACGTACGATTCTACTAACTGTTTCTTCCACCATAACGCATTCGCTTTACAAACTCCATCCGGAATTAAAATGCCCCAATTCCTAGCGGTTTCCAGAACGTGAACTGTGTCCTCAGCAGAAGCTGCTTCAGGACCATTAACGTCAATGTGTTCCAGCTGCAAAGAAGAATTGATAATGATCATGCTTGCTTTTTATTACGCATAATCACAAAAACTGCGTATGCCTAGTGAGTCTCCTTACAGTATTAACAGCTTGGCGAATTCGGAGGTCACCGACATCATCTACTGTATATCGAATGTCGTTAAAGACATAATTTCCACCGTTTTTCATCATGTCAACCATGCTGTAAGACAGTCCTTCAAAGGCATAGCCGCAATGTAAAATTACATCAGCGCATGCTAACCCCGCAAAGTAGTACACGTTTGTAGTTAGAAGTTCAGGGTCACATGACAGCAGGACATTATCACCAGTACCAACGAATAAAGGACAGTTCCCAACAGTTCCAAAACGGAGCTCCTGCTGCAGAAGCGTAAAGTATTCTCTGCTAAGGCCACCGGCATCGAAACCTAATAAAAAACAAAACGAGTGTAAAATATTAAACGCTGTAGTCGTCATAGGTACAGTAGTGGAACACAGCAAACAAAGTCGGTAACAGGTACCTTGTTCGTTTTGGAATATAATTCGTAAGGTGCCAAAAAAATCCTGACGCTCCGGATGACTGTATTCGTTCAGAAACTGATCTGGGAAGTTCTGTCGGTTCACAAGAAATTCTCTTTCAGTGCCGGTTCGGCGTTGTTGAAAAAACTGTTGCATCGTTATCACTAAATTTCAAAAACATTGCATACAACCAGTTAAATTATGCCATTTTTGCGATACAATAAAGGTTATTTGTACAAGGGTGTACGCGGGAGTAGACAGTTGGGGTAAACCGTAAAACTTACCCACAGGTACTGCAGAATTTTCACGTACAGTAGGGGGAACCAAGAGTGCCTGTTCAGGGACGACAATATTGACCGCCTGTTGTACGTGTACTGGATTAACTGCATCTACGTTTGGCTGAACTGGGGCATCAACCGCCATGCCTCCGCCGTCATTTTCAATTCCTTGATTTGTAATTTCAGAACTGTCACTATCGAAATCATCACTGTTGATGTCCTACATAAAAAAAGGATTCCTATCTGTCAGATTAGGGAACTGTTAGTGTCACTAAGTTTGACGCATGTGACATGAGTTCCACAGCGGAGGTGAACAGTCATTATCAGTGGCCAGCAGTACACTTCATTAAAGTGCCTAATTACTATAAACATGGGCATAATTGTAATGATAATTTAAAACTGTAACGCCAATCTTACAGTGTTTTCCCAAATCGTGGATACTGGTCGAAGATAGTGAATGCGCCGCTTATTATCCCACAGCATGGACATTCGGGGAGTAGACGAGCTGATTCTCATATAAACTGCTGTACCTCTATTCCCGGAAGGACTTTGTTGGTAGGTAGCGTAGGCAGTGTTTTCCAGCATAGGATATTTACGGCGAATGACAGCGTCAACTTGGTGGCGAGAGAAGTGTCTGTCTGTAAACAGTGTAAATAAACATACAAAACAGTCAAAGTAAACGAAAAGACAGCGGATACGCAGTAAAACACAGTTTAGTTTGGATGTATACACAACTTACATAATGTAATATCCATTCTTCCTAAGCCGGCGTCAGTGTACTGCTGCTGCGTCATATTATCGGCAGGCTCTACAAGTGGACCCGGAAGTAAGTGAAACTTAAACTTGTATCTCTCAGCACTGTCTAAACGGTTGCGAAAATTGCGGGGACCGAATGAAGCAACGGATGTTCGGGTGTTAGCAGATCGAAGGCCATTTATTGTGTCTCTCATATTCTGGTGCTGAGTTGGTGGGCGTTGAACACTTCTACTGGACCGTGGAGCATTAGAAACAGCAGATGTTTCGTTGGCCATTGCCGAATAGCTTTGAGAACGGAAACTGTTACAACTGTCCTCCATGATGTCGGTACGGCGACCGGTTTGACTTTCGGGACAAGACTGCATATGCATAGGAATACGGTGTACAGTACTACATCCACTGTTAGTATGATGATTCTGTAAACCGATGTTATTATTACTATCTGCATCCATAAAACGCTCAAGGGAGTGACCAAATTCGGGAAGAGGATGGCGACGGTGCACTTCGGCTTCGCTAGAAGGATGACATAGGGGAGGTGAATTAACTGGTCGACCAGTACTGCTGGTGGAGGTTATGTTTAGTCTGCTACAAGTAGTTCTACGGTTGCTGTTGTTAGAGCCTAATTGCGGACTATCGTGGTTTACTGATTGTGAGAAACGAAACCCTCCCTGAGAATTTTGTGGTAATACAGCTGCATTTCCGCGAGGCTCCGATTCGGTCCTACTTCCTTGAGTGGAACGTTGCATATGTTGTTGGTTGCTGTGATCGTGAGTTGGTGACCTTCTCTCATCACTGTTACCTGGAAGTTGTAAATCCGTACTACCTAAATAACTTCATTTAATACAATCGACAGCGTAGTAACTAGCATTGGAAAAAATGGTTTCCTGACAACATAACGCACGTTACCATAATAGGCTTGGGAGCAGTTTAACATTAGTTCAAATAGTAGCTTACTGTCCGAATCCGGTGGGCCGTACGAACGCCGATGTCGGGAAAGGCTAGAGCGAGGACGCCTGCCACTCATGATTAATTGTAACCGTAACTGTGATTATTAATTATTTGGTGCGCTAATGAAACTGTAAAACTGTATTTGTGTTTAAAAAGCTGTTGAATGATATAAAAAATCGCGTTGCTATGACAAGAAAGACTACGGAGAGTAAAAAACTGGTGAACACAATTACTGTAAGCACGCCTACAACAACTGATACTACTAAATCTAAAGGACTGCGTTTACCGCAGCAATTTCATACTGTAACAAAGAAACAAAAGAATTTTAACGGCTGCTCTGGCAGACACTTGCATATATTACAAAAAATAATTTTGTCTGCTTTGTAGGTTCCACCACTGATGTAAAATATACTACTTGCTTATCTTGTTACTGTGAGTTCAAGATATGATGAATAGCCCCTTAATAAGTTTAGCGCGGCAAGCACATGCGCGTTGTGTGGGTTACGGATCCGAACAATTTATGAGCGTTGGTGGCACAAATTAATCAGTTGCTTGTTTCAAAAGCTGTGGGATGGCAGTGACAGTAATATAACAAGGTCGTAGAGCTGTTGGCAGTAATTTGGTTATTGTGTATGCATGTAATTATTCAACAAAAAAGTAAGTCAAAACAATAAAAAAAATACTTCAGCATTACACCTAAATTTCTACGAGGCATATACAGCATGAACATTTACGACCAAATAATTTAATTGTAGTGTACTTAATTTGTTTTGGATTACAATTCAATTACGTATGTATTTATTATGTAACAGTACACAGTATAATGTCAATTTTTGTAAAGCAAGGTCAGAAGGTTATCTGTAACTGTTAATAAAATTGTAAAAACTGTATTTCAAACTTCACGGCATACTGTACTGGTATCAGCGCTTAAAAAAATATGTATACACAGTAAAAGTAGTACAGTTATTTCCGGAACAAAAACTAAATCTATGAATAAACAAACACGTAAATAACTACAGACTAATAATCAGTTGACAGCAGTGTAATATGACGATCTAAAAAATACATTCTTTACCAGAATAGAAGCATGGTAAGTACAAACAATAATTCATTAAGTTTAAAGCAGTATATGTAACGTAATCAACAGTAATAAACGCAACAGGTAATACAGTAGTAATATATAAAATTAAAAAACAGCAGGGTAAACAGTATTTACGTATCAGACTCATTATTGGAACTATTAGTGTGTTTTTTAGGAGGACTAACACACTGTTTCGTTTCATCAGTTGCAGGGCGTCGACGACCGGAGGGTTGGGCTTCAGAGGAACGTTGATTCCGGGTATCAGCGATGCTTCTCACCCCAGCTAATACTAAATGTTCCGCAGCAACTCTCGTAGATTCAGCAGCTTTGACTTTTAGGGTAGCTAAGGCAGCTTTAATGTCCTCGGCCTTAAGAACAGCATCGCCAATCTTTTTCTTGGCACCGGCATAAACTGCTTCCATCTTTATAACAGCAATTTGGTCATCCGTTGCAATTTTGAAATATTCGTCAGCCGAAAGAGTTAGATTCTGTCAAACAGTTTAAAAATAAATGCATATTAGTGGCTTTGTTATGTTACACAAACTTTTCATAAAATGCAATACAGTAAAACACAGGTATACATAACCTATAAAACAGATAAGTGGTAAAATAATAAAGTGTTAATATTACTTACAACAAACTGTTGAGCTATTTCCGGAGAAATATCAGTTGACACTGTTTGAGAGCTAGGTATAGGCGTCATGATTGAGGTCTTCAAAGCTGTAGAAACGGCGCAAGACGAAGGTGAAGGTGATCCAATGCCAAATAAAGTTTCAGTCGTAATGATTGACGCCATCGAAGCTGTAGAAACATCTCCTAAAGACGTAGCTGGTGACTCAACGGCAAGGCAGGTAACAGTCGTTGTAATTGGCGCCGTCGAAGCTGTAGAAACAGCTCCTACACACGTAGCTGGTGACTCACCGGCAAGGCAAGTTACAGTCGTTGTAATTGGCGCCATCGAAACAGTAGCAGAAACAGATCCTACAGACGTAGCTGGTGACTCACTGGAAAAGGAGGTAACAGTCGTCGTAGTTGGCGTGGGAGAAGCGGTACAAGTTGTAACTGTGCAAGCATCGGCAACGGAAGTAGAAGCTGCACTGGTCGTAGGAAACAAATTTCGGCTGCAGCCAGGTCCTTGATGGTCTTTAGCCAAAGTACCCCCCTCTGCTTTAACGTCCGTTAAACCATTGTCTCTTTTAGGTGGTTTCCTATCTGGTTCGGAGTATAACAGCGCGACAGCAAGTTGCGTCAGGAAAACATCCAAATTTGACGGCAAATCTCTGTATCTCATGTTGAGCTGCAATATATATGAAACTGTTAGTAACGTGCAACATGCTATACATACGTGCACTCACACAATCACTGTAATGGAAACTGTCAATACCGAAATAAAGGGTAAAACATCACAAAATTATTATGTCGAAACGGAACTCACGTGTAATGTCTCAAAGCAGTCAAATTTTATCCAACCGCAGCTGTACCAATCCAGGTCCAATAACGTTTCACTTTTGTGAAGCGGATTTGAGGGAAATTCGGTCCTAAACAGTCCATTGTACGCGTAATAAGCGGCTTTGTATTTCGCTATAGCTGCATCGTTATGGATGCCTTAAATTCAAAAACAGATCACAGATTAGGCTATATACTGTAAACTTTAATATAACACTACAAACTGCGATTTCCAAAGTGAATAACGATAAACTACGATTGCGTTGCAGTTAAAAAATAAATAAATAATACTAAACTGTACCGTGACCAGTAAATTTCGTACTCCTGTGGTAAATTTCCAGCTCATTTCTCCCCTTGTCGTTTTCAAAGACATCTCCGTAGCTAACTCTCGCACAGTTACTAGCGCATACGAACTTACACTTCCGTTCAAGTCTGTCACACACCCGCGGCGAGTGGCGTTTCCCCTTCGGAAAAACCACTTTGGACAGTTTCATTCCACACTGTCTAGCTTGATCAACTAGATCGGCGAAGGCTAGCTCAGTCGCAAGTACACGCGTTTCGCCACATCCAATACCTAAAATAATGAAAAGCAGTAGAAGCTAAAAAACTTACACCTTTCGGAAAACAATCAAGTAGTAAATGTACAGTTTGCAGAAACAGTTTATGATAGCAACTAACAATCCCTTATAAAACCGTGACTGCTTATAATTACCTGTAGCGATTTGATTGTCGGGATCCTCCAGACCCTGACAGTACACTGCAACCTGATATGTATAATTGGGCTGAGCAATAAACTGTTCTTCATCTATGATGCGAAACTGACCACACACTGTAGCCTTGCCGTTCTCGTGCAGTAAGTAAAACAGTTCAGAGGGCATCAACGGATTTTTGTACGGTTCGGATCTTCGGTCCGTTCTGTCTCCCATGCCGTAGGCCATACTGAAACAAAATAATAAATACAGGTAACAATTACACAACTAAAAAGCAGTACATACCACCGATATTTGTTTTCAAAACACGTATTTCACGTTAAAATAATAACACTGCTACTGGTTGATTAGTCCATATTTCCAAAACTTTAGTGACAACTATCACAACAGTAAATTTGTTACGCACTTTAAAGCTTATAAATATGTACTTACGTAAATGTGGTACAGGTGAGATGAATCACAGAGAACAAATGACAAAGGTGGTAACCGTAAACGTGTTAAGTGAACGCTGAGGTTGAGAAACTTCACTTCAGCTGCTAGCCACAACAGCTAGTACAAAAAATGAAAACATTACAGTTAATTTGATTAAAAATTGTTAAAAAAGCCATTCTTGATAGTTGCTGTTAATAATTAAATGTATGAACATCTATGACGTATAGGTGCTATAACTATAGATATAACTGTTACGATGGCAGAAAATTGATCGTTAGTACCCTGCAGTTACATTTGCGGTTTTTTTGTTCAATATCCTGAAAAGGTTAATGTAAAAAATTGTAAAATGCAGTGTACTGCTAATTACCAAGCAAATAATAATAATTAACTCTCCCAAAAAATGAATCGTGAACGGTAATAAAAGCCCAAATCTTCAGATTTGTGACGTTCAATCTGTCGAAAAATAGGAGCAGACTTATGATTTTTTATAATAAAATGGAACACAGTCACACATGGTACAGTTTAAAAGGTCGTGAAAGACAACTTTACTCCAGGACGATGTGAGCATGAGTGGGAAGAGCTGTCGTCAGGTCAGCAGTTTTAACAGTACGGCCCAGCC
>JAQFZC010005161.1:0-14673 GCA_034695205.1 Dicyrtoma fusca | reverse complement strand
AAATTAACACTTTCAAAAAGCTCAAACACAGAAATTAACACTTTCAAAAAGCTCAAACACGAAAATTAACACTTTCAGAAACCTGTAAAACTAGATATATTACCGTTTCAAAAAGGTTAATAAAATACCTACTGGTTATGTAATCTATAGATGATCCCCCGCGGTATAAATGCTTGCGCTGTGACAAGCAATTCAAGACGAAAGCGCACATCAAGTATCATTACTTCTGTACAACTGATGAGACCGACAAGCCGTATAAATGTGACCAGTGCGGCCGGGGATTTGTGGCCAAATCACATTATGAGTATCACCTCAGAATTCATTCAGGTATGTAATTGCTGAAAAAAAATGAAAAAATATACAACAGATCTTACAACCTATATTTATCTATACAAGCTTACTTGAAAGATACATAAAGACATATTTGTCTCGTTTTTCTCCAACAGGCGAGAGGCCCTACCAGTGTAAAGTGTGTTTGAAAGGATTTAATCAGAGAGGGAAAGTAACTCGTCACATGCGTTCACATTCTGGAGAAAAGCCATTCATCTGTCAGCAGTGTGGACGAGGTTTTGCCAACGCTCAAGCCCTGCGATCCCATTTTCTAATTCATACCGGCGAACGTCCCTTTGCCTGTCAGTACTGCGCAAAAAGATTTACTGGAATGACAAATTTAAAGAAGCACGTCATTACGCATACAGGTTACACAAATTATAATTTATTCATTAATTTTACTGACGAAGTATGTACTATTAAAATAAAAAGTGAAAATCTTACTCTTTTTTACCGAAAAAGGCGAAAGACCCTTTGAATGCACCCACTGTGGGAAAACCTTCGGTTTGAAATGGACGTTGGATCTTCACATGAGAACTCATTCTACGGATCGTCCATTTGCCTGTGACCAGTGCACTCGGGCATTCTCCAACTCAAAGGACCTTCGACGACATTTAGTTATTCATTCAGGTCTGTAATTTCATACAGTGTTTATAAAAAAAATACTGTTAACTGTACGAAGCAACTTTTTTGATAACATTTTTGTATTTGATCAATACAGGCGAAAGGCCGTTTAAGTGTGAGATCTGTGGGTCGGCCTTCCGGAGAAAAGATAATTGTGATCGTCACCTTAAACATGTTCATGGCGTCCACTGCAATGCACGTTTACCCACTTCTTTTCAATTCAAGAATCCCGTAGTGCCTTTTTCCGAAGCTGACCCTTTAGCGTACAAAAGTTCCTCGGAAGAAAGTGTCGACGTAGAGAGCCCCACTCAAACTGAAAATCACATTAAATCAAAAGTCACCCAAACTAATAAGGAAGCTCCTCCTGCTAATGTACAAGAACTTTTGCCACTAGGTCAAAATGAAAATGAAAAGTGTACTAATTCTTCTGCCAAAGAGCATTCAGATGATTCTGTGACTGACGAAATAATTTCAAATAATCCCCCCAAAAAATCAAAGGGCTTGCCCGGCATGGAAGATTTAGATGATTACGTCGAGTTCTCAAGGATGATCAAACAAGAAGTGAGGGATGCAGAAACCATTGTTGAGGACCTCGTCAGAGCTGGGTTTCTATCATCTGGCTCAGAGGGGGAAACGGTGGATCGCACTAGTCCCATTAGCATCAATGGAGATGTCGAAGAAGAAGAAGATCCTCTCATTCAAGATATTTTTATCAAACAAGAGCACCACCCCCACCACCATCACCACGAGAAGCCTGTCGTGATGAAAATTGAAACAAATCTAGAAATGGAGTCAGAAATGAGGACGGAATCTTTGACTTATCGACACAGTCAGGGAGTGACAGTCGTTCACGACGAGAATGGCGCAACACACATTGTTCTATGATTATGATTTTTATCGTAGTTACGCAATAATTACAACTACAACTATATAGCTAATTTCAATGTATTAGTGTAGTTTTAACGCTCAAAGATAGTTCGAAATTTCGAAACACTGACTAAACTAACCCGAAATACGTATAATATATAAGTGATACAGAGTAATTATCTGAAATGGTTAATTGTGTTCTTGAACCGGCTCTTGCAACTATACAGGCTAATACAGAATGCTATAAACTATGAATATACCTTACTAATTGTGGGCGAAACCACTTAAGTGGTCTGCTTTTTTAAAAATGTGATGTTAGCTTAAATTATCTGTAGTTTTCTTATGTATTAATTTATTAATTAAATTGGGAACATGAACGAATATACATAGCTGGCGTGAGTTCATGCAGATAAATATATTTATCTGCACTGTAGCTGTACATAAGTACGAGTTTGAAATAATTGCGGTAGTGTTAGCTAATAATTTTTTACTATAAATTAAGCAGAGCGATAATAATTACGTTAGGCAAGGTTCACATTAATAATGTAGTACCCCCCTTGTATTAGAATACCTCCCCTCCCGTAATAGTATACCTACATATATAAGGCTTGACGTTGACAGTATAAATAGTTATATAGGCAGTGTCTGTATGCGCAGGTAATTATTTTATGAGAGAATTTACTGTAAATGTATAAATATACGTAATCAGTAGTGCTACCCGTAATTTATGCATCACATAAATAAATTACGTTCCCATCACATTTGTGATTTTGGAAAAATTTCGAAAATCAAAGCATAATTGAATAGCAAACTTTGTATTTTTTAAAGCAACCCGTTATTTTATTACTATGTAACCTTAGAACATCACACTATATGAATTTTACAGGTAAAAGATTAATGTCAAAGAAACAATGTTTAGATGTTTGATTTTTGCAATCATTATTTTGTCTGCTAACAAGTTTATTTCTTACGTTATTTTATCTGTTTTGGGCCTCCAGTGTTAGATATGTTATGCTAGCAAAATATAGCTCAATTACAATTGAAAAAACCGTGGCTACTCCACTACAAGCAATTGTAAGGCTATCCACAGCATCTAGATCTATTAGTAGAGGAGGCCTTAAGGGATTTTTCCCTAGCATAATTGTTACTGTACGAGCGATGATTGACAAATGTGCATGTAGTTTCTTTTTGAGCTAAACAAAGTTAAAGTTACATATAATTTAGTTAGTAGTAAGGAATTTATGGACGTATACTGTAGTAATTAGATTCGCATTCCGATTTTGACAAAGTATTTATGTAAGTACATAGTTTTTGCTATTTACTGTCTGCGTACAAGCTGCAACTCAAGTTTTTCTCAGGGAAATGGGACTTTTTTGGGATTTCATTTTTTGATTTACTCTTCAGGAATTCAGACGTGGCAGGGATGAGGACGGAAAAGTTCTTTGTAATAAGTGAGGTAGATAATATGATGGTGGATGTATCTTTGTAACTCGGTGTTGTTATTTTTTGGAAATATATAGGTACCTTCGCCTAGTATACGTAGTTGTATGGATGTAGATGAGAGTAATAATAGTATATTCAGTAAAATAAGCAATATATCTATACAGATTAAATAAATGCCTAAATAATGAGTTATAATTATAAAATATACATGCTCCTACGCATCTGTATGTACATCTTGATTATGACACATAATGTATTACGAAAATAAAAAGCGATTTTATTGGCAAACCAACAAAAATGCAAATTGTGCTCCTGTGAATGCGATTATTAATAAAACATAGCAACCGTCATTGCTTTGCATATTTGATCATTTGATTAAAGTAAGAATCAAACAAACCTATGGCACACACATTCTGTCAAAAATCGAGCTAATTAAACTGTTGGTCCTGTCGTCCTGTGCTGTACCTATATTATGGTTAGTGACTGTGGGGACCCATTCACTGTGATTGTGAACCATTTTGCACCTTTTTTGTAACATTACAAAAGCATCATTTTGCATCCTAAGCCAGGCTACATTACACTCATATGGGATGAATACCACTGTGTAGCTTTAGGACCCATACACATACATGAAAAACAGTTATAAAATCTTTGAGGCCGTTGAGGGTTTGTTGCTTGTTGGGTTGGTGTGTTCGTTGAAGGAAGGTCGTTGCTGCTTTTGATCTTGGGAGGCTTGCAAATACTACGTCAAGTATAGGGAGAAGAGAGAAACCTTCGAAGCAGTAGCACCGCCTCCCGTACTTGGGGCTTAGCACATACGACGGTATGCCGTACAAGTTGAGCAAAAGGGTTTTTTGAAAAGGCAAAACATATTTTTAACAGAGTTGAAAAATGCAACAATTTCTATTAATGGTTTTAAAGGCGGGTCAAGATCGCTAAATTGATACTTTACAAAATTAATACGTGATGCATGGATGCACTTACCAACCATATTTTTGTACCTAGTATTTGCAAGCTCCCCTGTTGAGTTCACTATAATGAAATCTCTCATTCACTTTGTAGCGAAGTATCTTATAACTTCAGCCCTGCACTCAGCACTACATTATAAACCCGAGTGCTGTTAAGTAGATGCAGTAGACATCTTGCACTGCTTTCGCATAAGCTTCCGTTTCAGTTCTAATTGAAAACTTGAAACTTTTTTACTCTTTTAATTAGCAATCATCAATCATAGTCTGTGATAGTACTTCAAAATAAATTGAAAAAAGCAATATAACTAAAATGCCGAGGCTACGAATGTTACAAAAACGTGCAAGAAGGTTTAAAACCTCATTTAAGTCGCAACCACAGGTGTCAAGTTCAATTACAGATCCCCAGTGTCCAGCTCCAGTATCAGTAAATAGTGTCAATAATAACACGGAAGTTACAACCACCGCAGCCATCCGAAATAGTAACAACAACTCAGATATTTGCAAAAACTTACTTTTTGCCAATTTAAAAAGTGATAGAAATAGATCCAAATTAAAGAGTTATGTCATAGGCAGTAATCCAAGCACTTATTCAGCACATAATATTAATAATAATCATTTAAATAGAGAAAGTCAAGGGGAATCTTCAACGTCATTTCAATCCGTATTGTTTCAAAATATTCTCCAAACTACCCCAACTGCTCAAAATGCTGGAGGTACACAGACTACCAACAACCATGAAAAACAGTTTCAGATTTTAATTGATATTTTTACATTTCTAACGGTTATTTAATGAATATTTTGCTCATATTTTATAAAATAATTGGTCTAATTTCCACTTATGTTTCTATTTAAGATATAACTTCTTGCCCGGAATGTTGCCGAGAATTTGACGGTGTCCAGTGCAGCCCCGTCCAAGAGGCCTGTGGTCACATTAAATGTCGGGCTTGTATCATTCAAAGCTTACCCCAAGGAGATAATTACTGTCACCAATGCTATTGTATCCTGGCACAAATTGAACGCATTTACCAATACTAATATTATTGTATAGAATGAGAAGGAAACTAAGAAGCTCGTTGTTTCCGTGGCTGGAATTTGTGAGTTTTGCATACATTTTGAAACAAGTTTTACTTTCATGTTTGGATTTTTGTCCAATATTTTTGGGTAAAATAAATTCTAAATGCGTGCATTATATAATTTATTATTTTTGCAGGCTACAGAAACTAGAGGCACTTCTTGGCTACTTACTTGAAAGACAAATCCTGGAATTATAGAATTACTGGTGTGTTTTATATATTGCCTATTGTAATTTGAAATATGACGTGAAAGCGAAAGCAAGAAATATGTATTAACTGAGTTTAAAATAAGATAGTGTATATTTGCAACAAAAGCTTTAAATATTCCACTTAATTTAAAAACCTGAAAGGGTTGAGTTTTTGCTATAGCTGGAGGTGGGTTTGGTTGGAGCCTGTAGTGTTTGTAGCACTAATGAGGCCACACACTGTATTTCTATCAGCCTTTGTACTAACTTACGCCAGTGTTGTAATAGTAGTAGTAATGTATCCCGCGATAGTTTCTCAATAAGCTATTTACCGTACTTATTTTGTTCCTAAATATTGTGTAGCCTAAATTGTAAAATTGGATTAATTGCGATTTTTAAATCAACATTATTTCATCTTAAAACGACACCCACAGTATAACTTCTCAAATTATTTGTTTATTTTTAAGCATTCCTCTTGTAATGTACATATTTACTTACCTATAATGTTTAATTGTGAATGTTTTGAAACTATATATTATATAGGCACAAAGAGTACTTTCTTAATTACTTTAGGAATATTGGATTACATAATGGTATAAATGGTATAATGGTAAAATAAGGCAAAAGGCGTAGTTGTAAAATGAAATGTGTTTGTTACTGAGTTTGTTCAATAATACAAATGCATTTTTATAATACAAAAAGGGTAAAGGCTTTGAGGGATTGTGTGCATCCTTTTACTATTTTTCACGTGTCTGATTAATCGTACATTAATTAACCTAGAGATAAAGCTTTCAACTTTTTAAATGAAATACATTGCATTTGGTGAGAAACTGTAGGTCTTTTGCCAATAAGTATTACAGCCCCTTCAAAAATTGCTGACGGCTTGAGTAGCCGATAATACATAATCGGATTTCTCTCACTCTTTCTATTCATTAAGAATGTTTGAAATTTTTATCAGCTCATGCAAAATATCTTCATTTTCGTTGTCTTTACTGTGTTCTATGATTGCATGTCTGCTTGAAAAGCGAAACCATTGACGATACATAGCTTCTGGCATAAAATTAAGTATAGAATAGGTACGAATAGATATAGTACCTACCTTTTATCGGTAGTTGAGGCCCTTTTCACTTTCTCTTTCAAGGTCGTTCATCGTTACACTAGTAATTACTACTGTACGTATATTGCAAATTATTCAGCTTTCTAAAACCGCTTAAATCAAAACAAATGCATAGCAAATCTTAAAAGTCTGTTTTATTATTAGGTTGTAAATATTCGTTGATAATGAAAAACCGAAGGAAGGTATTAATGCAAACTTTTAGGAAATAGATAGAAACAAAGTGTATTAATCGCGGAAAACATTTTTGATTTTGAGATTTTTGATGTGGTATAAACGTTGAATCATTTTATACTTTTTTAAACCTTCTGGATTTTAGTTAATATAAATACGGATACATATAACTTTTATGAACGAAAATATGTGTGTAACAAATCATGAATAAAGCTGTAATTATAGATTAGAATTTAAAACTGACAAGTTCTTGGTTCTTCTTGTGTGAAGAAATTAAATACCCATTGAATTGTTGTTTTAATGCATTATGTTCCCATAGTTACACCTCATATATGTAGACTGCATTAAGAATCAACTTACATGTCGATGTAACATTAACATATATACCGTAAATGACCGAATTACCGCCGGGGCTCAAATAATCGCCGGAGCTCGAATAATTGCTGGAGTCTAGACATGCTATATTCAATAATCGCTGGGGCTCAAATAATCGCCGGGCCGCTTATTCGGAATATACACCAATGCAATGCATTAGCCCTGGCAGCCAGGCTTCCTTGCAGATAATAATAATCTTCGCTAAGGGGAAAGCGAGTGTATTTAAATAAATACTTCCATTCCGTAAAGCGTTCTCACGGAGCACTTTGAATGTAGTTGAAGTTGTAGGTACTTTGTTAGTATTTAAAAGTACAAGTAATGTTTCAGGTATCGGGATCTTTCTGGATTTTGAATTATTAAATAATTTCATGGAGCTAGTGAATTGCTTAAAAATTCTTACTATTATATATATTTGGAAAATTGGAATAAAAATAATGTTTAAGGAATTCACTAACTTCATGAAATTAATTAGTAATACTAGTAATTTCTTATTTAATTCGTCCTGAACCATGATTATTAAATATTACTTAGTGTTTTCTTGAGCCATTATGGTTTATAAAAGTTGTACGTGTTCGCATTTAAGTATGAAGTACTAGTATCTGTTTTGAAAATTGGGTTTTGTAGTTAATTTGAGAATGATATATTTTTGCCTGCACGCATAATCGCCGGGGCTCAATTAATCGCCGGGTTTGAGGCTCAAAGTTTGGATAATCGCCGCGGCGGTTATTCGGTCATTTACGGTAGTTATGTTCGTATATATACTACGACTTAATAGCAGACTAAAAAACTGTGTCTGCGCCTCCTTCCGTTCTTAGTCAGATGAAGGAAGTCAGTGGTGAAGTTTCCTGAAGGTGAAAGTAAAGTAAAGCTTGGGCCAGTAGCAATAAAATTACCTGAAACTTCCATGACGTTAGTTCCCCTGACGCATGAGTTTGAGTTGAATTTATTAAAGTCTCCGGCTCTTCAGTATTTAAAATACTACTGCCCAATAACGGACATATAGATAATGTATCGACGCAAATGAAACAACTACAAGAATACCTAACTACTATACTATATATTTACTTAGCAAACAGTAGACTGTGGTATAAATCTATTTATGTACACAGGCATTGTAATCAAATAAATGAGATTAAATTACACACAAATATATTAAGGCTGCCTATATACATAATGCTCCATAGGTAACTAGCCTATCCGAAGCAAAGCATTTACAAAGATTCGACTTAAAAACTTCCACACCACATATAATCCTATATCACTCGTCAATCCATCTACACAGCATTTCAAATCATCAGTATCAGGTAAGACATTCCAGCAATCAACCACTCTCTGCGACGGATATTTTTTAAACAACTCTATCTGGAATTTTGTACTATATAGGAAATATCAATGAGGCTGCCTTACAGAATTAACGATAGTGCGTAAACTCTGACTTGTGTGAAGGAAGTTCATTCATTGGTGTTTAGAATGTCCATTATTTTAACATTTTAAAAATATTGGAATATAACAACCAACAAATAGTACACACTTTACACAATACGGTATTCACTTCGCAGCAGTAGGAGCATACTTTTATCTTTCGTCTTGCAGCATGAATGCTTTAATTGCCCACCTTTTACACTATCCTCTACATAGTAAATTGTATCGCGACTAAGTGTTTTTGTCAATTTATTATTTCAATATTGGATTTAATAACAAGGAGGTCTTTAAAATATTTTTAAGACTTTAAACCTGATTTTATGGTTAATAGCTTGGACAACCCGCCATTTTTATTCAATATAAAGCACCAGGGTACCCAAGTTATAGCCATGTGCAGCTACGAATTACACTGGGAAAGAGCTGTGAAGTTATGCTATAAACCTATGCAATAGTAACACTGAGAAACTTCAACAAAAAGGTTCTACATTGAGTAATAAGAAGAAATTAACCATCAAATAAACAAATTAAATTAATAAAAAATCCAAAATACTCGTTCTAAGCAGTGGCCAGCAGTCCTTCAAAATGGTTTACATTAATTATTCCGTTTGATTGAGAATTTATGCAAAGTAACGAAGTACATACCACGTAAATTGTTTTTATACGTTTATTCTTATCATTCGCATAAACACTAAATATAGGAACCCATCTTTAGGTCCGCAGACTCATAAACGCTACTAATGGGAGACAACATTTGGATCATCAGTAGCATACGCTCCATGTGGGAACCCCCCTTAAAACTAACTCTACAAAATACTACAACTAGAAAACTCATTGAAATGGGAAATCTATTTATGACTACAACAAACCATCTAATAAAATTGATATAACTAAAACTTAATCTCCAAATGCTCCCGACGCTCACGATTGGTAGCCAAGTGACGTTCCAACGCTTCTTTTTCATAGCAAAGCTTGTCAGTTTCAGTGAGTCTGTTGTACGGTTGTACATTGCTGGCAATAAACGCCCGCATAGGGTTCTGCAGTTGGAGTTGAAGGTTTGGCTGCGGTCTATCACGTGGGCGACCGCCCGATACTGGGCCGACGCTGACGTATATAGGAGCTAACATGAAAGC
This sequence comes from Dicyrtoma fusca, assembly GCA_034695205.1. Taxonomy (NCBI): domain Eukaryota; kingdom Metazoa; phylum Arthropoda; class Collembola; order Symphypleona; family Dicyrtomidae; genus Dicyrtoma; species Dicyrtoma fusca. The sequence continues at coordinate 4,968 of JAQFZC010005161.1, read as the reverse complement.
TACTAGCAGCAGCTTCCTCATCGTAACGAACCTAAAGTGATTTAAACAAATTACATATCAAAACTATTTTATAAACCAGAAAAAAACGTTTTCATTTAACTAACGCGGATTACCTCTTCGCGCCGATACCTTGCAGTACTGCTTCTAACAAAAGACGTAGCTTGTTCCTCAGGACCACGAATGTCACACATCGAACTAACCGAGCCGGTACCACGTCTGTGCCGACCACCTGCTTTTTTAGCTACTACTTTCTCCATAATTTTATTAACGACAGCACTCACAGGACCGTGACTAACAACCTCGTTGGCCGCAGTGTTCGGATTGAGCTGGATATAGAGCATGTCGGACGCGAAAGGAACTTTGGTCGTATCATACGTAGGCTTCAACACTGGGCAAATAAGTAGTCGTCGCGCTAACGCTTCCAACTGATTCCGGAGACCGGCATCATTCCCGAAGTCCATAACAGCCAACCTTTCGAGCATGTCTTCGATGGGGACGTTAGTGGTAATGATTCTGACGCAGTTACTCCGAAGTGTAATGCAGTCATACAACACCCGAAAAGCACGCTCATTGTTGGTGTCGAAGAGGCCCAACAGTTGCGACATTGACCATTCCTTTGGGTTGGGATCAAATTCATCCATAATGATTCCAGGATGCAAGTAGGGATTGTACTGCCGTAGTTGCTGAATGTTGTTACAAAAAAGAAAGTTAGGATAGTGGGCTCTGACCATCCTCGTCTTGCCAACGGCAGTAGGCCCGTAGACGTACACACACCGTGTATTCCCGTGTTCGTCTGGTGCTGGCACGAATGGTACAACCCAAGGAGGAATTAGGTTCTGCAGGAACTTGGAGTGATCATATTTCTCCGGGTGTTGAAGCCGGACCCACATCATGAAAGAAGGCATCGAAAGGAAACCAACAGCAATCTTTTTTAAAGCCCTTACAGCGTCTTCGTAATTCGAGGCGAGTAACACTGCCTTAGTTGCCTTGTTTCGTTCACCCTTCTGGACTGTTTCTTCTAGTGTTGTCGTTTGATTGCGGCAGCTACCGTGGTGGGTAGTGGGACGCGATGGGGTCATGGACATATCTACACTGTGTAAAACATCTGCAGGACTCATTGAAGAGCCAAGCCCTTCTGTAGGTGCTCGTGTGGCTGGACCTATCGTTCTAGGTCGTTTACACTGTTTGCGCTCTAAAAAAGATTGAGACTCTGTCTCGGCAGTATCGTCATCCTTTCTAGATTTCTTATTCTTCGTTTTTGTTTTTCCGCAGGAACGAGTCACCTCAGGGACAGTTTCTGCAGTAGATTTAGCCTGAATAAATGTCTTATTTCTCCTCTTTGGTATTGCGGAAGAGAGGTCCACGGCATGGACAGTCTCAGTAGCAGAATCAGGTTGACTAACTGTTGTTTTCTTAGTCGTTTCGGAGGTGTTCCTCACTGGTATTTCAACAAGGTGTTGAACGTGAGAAGTTTGTTGAGTACGAGTTAGTCGTCTGTTCGGTAATTCGTCGTAGCTGTCGGGGGCTGGAGTTCCACAAGCTGCGGATAGTGTTTCTTTTTGTTTTTGATTTGTTTTATTAGTTTGCAACAAATAAAGCAACGTGTTTAACTGTGGCTCTTCCGCCTCAAGTGAACGCGAACTCTCCGAATGCTCCTTCTCCTCTAGACGTCTTTCTTGTCTCTGAATTTGCGTTTTTTCATTCCCAGCTTTTTCTGCCCTGTACGTCTTAAGTGTGTCAATTTCGTCTTTCATTAAAGCTCTCTCACCTCGAAGCTTAACATGATTTAGCTTCGACAAGTTGTCATCCACAGCGACAACAGCTTGAATGCCCCTTAATCTCTCATTTACAACCATCGTTTTAGCCGATACTTTGTGCCAACACGCCGTTGCTACTGAACCGAATCCTGCAGGAGGTTTCCTTGATACGTCAGGTACAACGTACTCATCCAAATCTGTAACAAAACAACGGTATAAAATAAAGTGTTTGGTGTTTATAAATATAATTATTTAATGAACTTACCTTTCGTGTCGACAAACTTTTCTACGCGACTCATACTGCCAGCAGGGTGAATTCAGTCCAACTTCCAACAATACAACAAAAACCAAATATACCAGTAATAAAATAATACTATAATTACAACAATACCAAATGATACCATAGTGCTAAATAACTAACACGCAGAAAAATACACCTAAAACGGACACATAACAGAAACACTGAAACACCTCAAACGCAAATTTTAAATCAAAGTCCCACAATAACAAAGCAAAAACAAAAAAATTGAACCCTGGAGTACTCACAGTTTTTGTTCCCCCAACAACAAAATAATTCGAATGAATGAAAACTGACTGACGTCCTTCCACCTTAATGGCTGTAATAATAATGACGAACTTTTCAATGCGAGTGCATGCAAAAACGTCATTAAGCACCTAGTCTGTTTGTATGTTCCTGAGGCAGTTCATTCAGCACTGCACTGTAGCAGATGACGTGGATGAATAATTTAGTTCCATTACAGCACGTCAGATGGCACTGCATGTGTCGATCCGTGCATCTACATATGAGGATTTCTATTTGGCATTCAGAAGTTATGAATTTCCCAAAATCAGTCTCCAACTTACTGCTTAGTTCAAATATCTGGCAGCAGTTAATTCCCTATGCCTACACTTACAGCACTCAGCAATACAGGAATTGATAGCGTGCAGCAATACCACGCACCCATCTAGCAAATGACATACTGTCATTTGACTGAATCTCATTATCCATTTATCATTTTGCACTAATAAGTACTGTGTTTAAATGAATATATTTGAATGATTTAAATTGATAGATGTTTCAATTATTATGTAAAAGTTTTGAATTATTATCAGAAAAGCCCACACGTTCGTGGACGCACTGGCAAACTGCTGTTTACACTGTCACCTCTTTGTGCTGCGTAAATTGTGATTACTTTTGAGGCCAGCAAAAGGGCCAACAAATACCCTTAACTCCAGTTGAGTCATGCTGGAAATAAAATGCTGACGTTTACAGCAGCAGTACAGTTTGGCACATGGGGTTGTGTATTGTTTGTACCTATTTAAGTACATATATCCTATTTGTTTGAAAAAAAATTTGTTGGAGATTTCAATTTATCATCCATACACTTAATTATAGTATAGCTTCTCAAATCTTTGTAATGTGAGAAATATTCATTAAATTCTGGGTTAAGCATCGGATTTTGCGAGCTAATATGTAAACTCTTTTAACATATGCGCTGTATAAGGCTTCGTAGGCACTTTTATTTTTCCTTTTTAAATGTATACTGACCCAATAGGATTAAATAGTTAGTTCAATCAGGAAGTAAGTGTATTGTTAAATTTTACATTGACATAATCAATCAAAAACAAAGTTAAGCACTTATTTTGGGTCTAATTAAACAGCAGTGTTATTCCTATGTATGTGTGACTGAAATTGGATAAAACAAACACCCGATAATAATAATAGTAATAAAAATTTTTTCTTTACATATATCGGGTTTTACATCCATACATTCATTGAAATACGGCGAAGTTAATTAAAAGCAATTAAAATGTCATATCAATTGGATTTTTGAATTCTCAAGTTTAGCTAAAATCAATTGATCTTGATCAGTATAAATTTTTTTGTTCACCATTTTATTTTGCCACAGTGCAGTGTAGTGCAGTGCGGTAGGAGTGCAATGGTTACGAATCTAAATTTGTGCAAAGCCACAAGATAGGAAAACATAAAGCGAGCATTTGCTTTCATTCTACTGTTTATTTCACTATTTAAGGACACTGGAACACCTAAAAAGCATTTGAAAGCATATTTCATCTTTTTTAAGACCCCCGGTGTCCAGGTTTTTTATCTTTTGGCAGTATGTAAAATCGATATTCGAGACAAAAACAAACTTTCGAAAAGCCTAAAGTCTTTTGAGATTCTATAAAGCATCATTGAGCATTTTGAAATTTTAAAGAGCATTATTCAGCCTTTTAGGCTTTAATGATCAATGATTATGATCAGATGACCACTGTTAATGCTAACTCAAAAAATAGTAGGAACTTCCATGAATTGAAAAGTGAGGTTTTTGAAAAATAGTTTAAAAAAACTTTTTTATGCCCAAAATAGTGTTCTTAAAAAAAGGATTATTTAAAATAATTTGTTTTGAAATTTTTTTCTGTTAAAATATTCGAAAAAATTTATGCATTCAGTTAACTAGAACCAAAATTAAGCGTTATTACAACAGAACATATGTAAACTGTTCTAATATTGTTCCAAAGTTTTCGTTTTTTACTGAAATCAAAAAGCATAAAAAGCATTTATGAGATTTTTGAAGTAACGAAAAAAGCATATTTTTAAGCACTTATAAAGCACATTTCCGGTGTCCTTATTTATTAATTTTGGGATTAAGCAGCATCCGTTGACAACTGAACACAGCAAAAATTACATACGTACCAAGTAATATTAAGAATTTATAGTGAATATGACGGCAGAAAGTATTTATGTCGGTGAATATTGTTAGTGTGTGCATAGCGTAAATATAATACATAACCCACTATGAAAGTTAATCTACAATTGCGTATAGTTCCTTTCTCGCAATCTTTAATAATGTGCATTGTGCTTCACATATGTTTGAACCTACATAGCTAACCCTTTTGACAAAGGTGACCCAAATATAGGGATTCTGCTATTTAGGGATATATAGGTATATATGTGGTAGCCTACGAGCGTTTCAGTCACTGGCGCCAGTGGGCCAGTTCATGAGATCACCCACGATTATCGGGGAAATTCCGTGGCAGATCCCCTGGCCTTTTACCTTTGATTCTCTTGAATCATCCCTTCTGTTTCCTATGCGGGCCCCTTACGGGCCCCTTACGGGCCTTGTACGTTTGCATGGGATGAGCTTTCTTGCTTCTATGCACACTCCTTACGTCTCTCACTTCGTAACTCTGCACACTCCTTGTGTCTCTT
>JAQFZC010005160.1:0-14675 GCA_034695205.1 Dicyrtoma fusca | reverse complement strand
GTCGGTGTGCTGTGGGTTGGGGTGTGAATACCTCTCTGAATTCAAATTAGAATATGACTGTTTTCACTGGAGCATTTCAAATATCACATTTTTATGGATGTATTGTATGTACTATTTGTTGTATAGAATCTGTGCGTCGTCTGTCGGCTCGTTTACATTACATTATAGCACATACATACTTTGCAAAACTGTCCTTGTACCTCTGCCTCGTGTTGTGTTGTGGTTGAGGAGTAATTTCAACTTGTTTTTGCCTTCCTCTACTTCCTCTCGCTGGTGTTTTTACTTGTGGCTGTTGAAACGTAAGTATTGGTAATAAAGTCACTCTAGCTTTGAGTCTTTGAGCCTCCTCAGCCACACACTCTCTCTCACAGCCCACCTTTTTTGTACTGCTTGCTCTGCACTATAAAAGGAGTACGAAAGGTAAATACATACTCCCGAGATTTTGGTAACTTTCTTAGTCTTTCCTTTTTACCGGCAGCGAGCCTTTCCATTCGGCGTGTGTTTCTGCGTAGTAGCATTACAGGATATTACATTACACATAAGTGGGTACATTACACCTGTCTCAGCACTTTCCGCCTCTCTTCTTTCCTTTTTAAAAGGCCCGAGCCGAGGAAGCGATGAGGGTCGTGGCCGACACGCTTTTCCCTTTCATCCCACGACGGCCAGCGAGCAATAGGAATTTCTAAAGGCTCCTCTAACACTTAACAATTATAAGGAAGTTAAAGTTGCCCTCGCCTTTCTTTGCACGTAGAAAATGCCTCATGTGATTAGGTGCTAATAGCCCTAGTACTTACAGTTTCGACTATTAATACTTAGACATTGCATGGCTCTCTGGCCCTTATGTATTTTGTGGAGGACCTAATGCTGATAGAGCACTGAGGTTTGAGCTCTGAGCTCGACTTTGATTACATCATGTGGCACTCCGCTTTGTTCAAATGTGTAGTTTGTAATGTAGCTTGACTTAAAACTTGACTTGACTTTGACTTCTATGTTATTTCTATCTGGATGTTAACTTCCACTGTGTCTATTGTTATCTTTTTGGCCACAGACACAGTGGACTTCTATGCGGTTTCACCGCTCTTCCCATCTTTTCCTCACAAAAGAAAACCAAGAGGAGAGTCAAGTGATTCCTGCAGAGCATAAAGTTGCGAATTTTGATTCAACTTGCAGCAACTTTTTACTTGTCACAGGAGTGCTTCTTCCATGATCTCATGGAGTATTCTGTAGTTTCAACTTACATTATAGCTATGAACATAAAAATGAGACTGTCACACCCAGCTACGTGTTCCGTCTGTCTTTCTGCTCCGTACAGCTTAGGCCACAGAATGAGTTTGTGGGACTATGCACTATGAAGTATGAACAGTATGAAGGGCAGTGTCAACTTTGTTTTGTTTATTAAAGTTGCCCTTTCTCTCTATACAAGCAGGTAAAAGTGAAGGGTGTAGACAAGGCCAGAGGCAATAAAAAGTGGATATAGAAAGAAACATAACAAAACACGGGAAATCTAGCGATTTTCTTTCATATTTCATGAATTTATGGAACTAGGTGGCTGGATCCTCACTGCTATAGGAACTGGTGATAAAAGAAGAAACGACTTGTCTGTAGGCTTAGATAGACTTGTACTATGATAATATATGCTATACTAAACTATGTCCCTGCTTTTGATTCGTCCTACGTGCCGTCAGAAATGTGTGACTGGTGTAAAAGTAAAGTGACATCGCATCAGTAGTCCAATGCCCCACAACCCTAAACAACTGCTCACTCCTGAGGAATAAAAATGTATCCGACACCACCACTCCGCTTGCTGTCTCCCTTTTCGGGTTTCATGAAAGTGGAAACTGCCGGCATTTCCTTCTCATAAAATAATTACATAATTGCTACATTCTTGTATTTACTACCTTTAACAGTGGGAGACGTGCTCCCAGTGAGTGGTGGCATGAGCATAAAAAAAATATACAAGCTGTTGCTCTCGGCAATTTTGAGTCTGAGACAGTCACATGTGTATAGTTGTTGGACTTGTTGTTCGTTTAGTTTAGTGTTAATTCTTGTCACTCAATTCGCGTGCCTATCTCTTCGCCTGCTTCCAAAAGTACACAAATCTAAATTGTACGCTAAATTATACAAGGAACATCCATACATGCAGATAGTGAAACTCCAAAGCTTGTCAAGAATTAGGTAGTTTCCTTGTGCAGTAATGAATTGCAAATTCAAATGGCAGAAGCTGGAGAAGTCAAATAAAAATCTGAGCGGGGATTCAAATTAAAAATAAAACTAATTTCTAATTTAGGACACTCACACTTCATTATTTTTGGCTTACATCTACTTTGTACAGGACATGTCTGCGATTCCAACGACTTGCCTAACCTTAAGGTAAATTGATTAAAAAAAGGAGCAATTGTTTACAGTCAAAAGGCAAAGTCATAAAGTCTGAGACAACGACATAAATAAAATAAAATAAAATAACGTACGAGTTATATTATTTATTCCCAGAATTTTATGATGAATGAACCACTCCTTCCGCTGAAGGAAACCACTTGACTAAAAACTGATTGGCTTGAGTTTTTCCCCTTTGGAAATGGAGTTGCAAAGTAGCAAATGCTATTATTCCGTTGTTATTGTATATATACATAATGCATTAAACTAACTTCTCCTTTGCTGTGACTGAGCTCGGTCTTTTAAAATTATATGGAAAGTAAATGCTGAGCGGAAATGAGCTCAGTGATGACAGCTTTAAATTTTAAATGGCATGGAATGGCATTGCTTTGTGAAGGAAATTCAGTACAAATTTTTACAGCGAGTGTACAAATAAAACTTATAAATCTTTAATGAAATATTGTAATAGGGCTTTATTCTTTTATCTGTGCTCGCTTTATATTGTTAGTGGAATATTTAGTAGTTGGCTTTGGGGAAGTATAGGTACCTACTACAGTACGGCAGTACTACTACACCATGCAAGTCAAAACTCTATTAAAGGGATTTTTATTTTATTCTCTTTTTTTTTTTACTGTAAATGGAATGACTTGCTCGCTCATTCCTTCACATTATACATACTTTATGCTGTGTGGTTAATGGGAGTCGGTTCTGAAATGGTCCAATGATAATACATACAATGGTGATGCTAATGATCTGTCTTGATTCGGAAATGCTCTCTCCTTCCGACGGAAGGTTAGGAATGGAAATGAGGATATTAAATGATGATCTGACCCATCACAACAATAACAACAAGACAAGAGAGAAGAGCTAGGAAGCGCTCAAGGAGAGCACATTACAATGATTGAGTGGTAAAAGCTATTGTTTGTCTCCACAAGAGATCATTCCTTTGAGTCTCTCAATAGGGACTTGAGACTTAAATACACACGATTTAGACTCCGATACAGGGTAGGGGCGGGTTGCCATGGATTATGTGCATAGCATGAATGCGGAATTAGGAATCGGATTTTTCCACACTATATAAGGATTGGACATATTTGAAAGAGATTTACATTTGAGCTACGAACATACAGCAATATGATAAAGTTACTCTTGGAAAACTTGTGACTTTTTCCCCAATCTTGTCTCGAGTCTTAAGTATTGAGTCTAGAGTCTTGACTTGAGTCGAGTTGAGGTAAGTAGGTGTAAGTAAATCTCTGCAGTTTCCTAGCTTCCTCTATACCACCATTAGCTCTCGCTCCTCAGGCCAACTTTCTATGTGCACCACATCACATTATATCAAAGATACGATAGAATGTTTTTTCCTCTCTATTTCTCCCTCTCTCTCTCTCCCTCTCTCTCTCTCTCTCTCTCTCTTGTACAAAGGCCTCCTTCATCCTTTTGCCAAAATCACAACAGAGATACGGACATTATGTGTCACACAAAAACCCTTGTATGAATGTCTACATTTTTAGTCCGAGTACAAAGTAAAGTGTGTGTGTCTATGCACTAAGGACGAAGGAAAAACTCCCTGGAGTCATCATGGTTTTTTCCCCTGTAGATGTATACGTCTATTTGTATGCATTGTACTTTGAGTTTACAAAATCTGAATTTAGAATCTGCCTACGTTTAAAGATGGCTATAGATTCTCCTACACTCCACAAGACAAGTGAGATGCATTCCTTCGTATGTACTGTACTGGGGCAGCATGTATTATGTAAGCAGCATAGCGTATGTAGGTACCTACCTAGGTATGTATATAGTGCCAGTGCGTGTGTGTGTGTGTGTGTGTGGTGTAGAAGAAGGCAGCCAGTTTGCATTCCAGCGTCCGACGTTCCCCTAGTAAAAAAAAATGCCAGGAATTTGTGAATAGTTTTCTTCAATTTCAGCTCCCATTACCATAACTATGTACGTTGCAGAATTTCATCCAATGCACTTATATGCACTATCTCCCACTGTAAATAAATAATAAATAAATAAACGAGGAGACAGTACATATGTTACACATATTCAAAATAGCATGGCAAAACTCACTCGTGGGATGGTAATGGAGATGAAGATAAATGTACGAATTGATAGAACGACAGTAATAAAAAATTTGTATGTACAGTAAAGTCTGACTATAGACAGAAATAAATATAGGTATGGATCTAACACTCAGCAAATAGTATATAAATATAGGTACTTATGTACAATATAATTACCTTCATCCCATTGAAAAGCAGTTCCTCAAAAAAAGTATGATTCGCCAACGCTATTTAGTGAGATGATGTCTTAAGTGTGGAAGAGGAAGTGTATGATGAAAGCAAAAGACCAAAAATGAAGTATGATGATAGGGACCTATATAGGTGTACCAGTATACCTATATAGGGCGAGGGCCTTTATACGTATATGAATTCAAATACATAGAAAGGAAAATAAAAAATGTAATTTTAACGCCCGGGAAATGGGATTAGTCTTCCCACGCCGATTTCCAATGTAGGTAAACATTAGTCTTCATGACGTTGTCAACAAGGAAAGGAACCATCCCAGAGGATCGAGAGAGAGTGGAGCATCCGCCGATTTCCGTTTCTTATTAGTTTCGGAGATATAAGTGGGAGTGCGATAGGTTTTGTAGGTTACGGTTGAGATAGAGATGATGATGCGTCAGCCTCCGCATTCAGCTCTTTAAATCCACTTTTTTTTTCTCGCCTCATGAATCTAATTGTACGTACACCCATGTATCTAGGTACCTATGTAGATTGTGTAGCGTGTCCCCCAATTATTTACCGACACGGCATAGTTTGTCTATTATTAATACTTTTGACTATTTAATGTCTTTTCTTATAGACCCACTTTCACTGCACTGGATTTTGATGGGGAACGCTCGTGAATAACTATTTACGGAAATCTAGGTGATCGGCTAAAAGCCATGTGCATGTACGCAGGCATTCCTAGTCAAACTTTACATTATGATCACATTTACATCCTACAATTACCGATACAAATGTAAAATGGTACGGATGGATTTGCCCTACCAGACTAAATTGGGTCAACTATCATTTTGTTGTAGACAGTGTATCAAGATTTTTTCATTTTGTTGACAATAATTCTGTCATCATACTGTACTAGAAAGTAGAAAGACTAGACGAGAAAAAAAGCCCAGTGTAGAGTGTAAGGTAATAAAGTAATGACAAAATGATTTGGAGTTTATATGGCAAGTTGAAACTTGAGTTTGGTAAGTGATGTTGTAACATAATAAGAGTTATTTTTATTGAGACGACTACTGATGGATGATGATGGCTTCTGTTCTGGATCATGGCTTCTGCTCTACCCTTTTGGTTTACAATAAAGTTAAAAGTAGAGATAAAGCTATATATAATATAATGTTAATGGGCTATCTTATTAAAAAAAGAGGAGGCGTAATGAGTAATTTTATTACTACCCATAATACATAATTATTATAATAATAATATGGCATTTGATGATTTGAGTAATAACAGTAGTTATTGTAATAATAATTATTGATATTTTAATTCATTGACTTTGAAAATGTGTTATATATAGTATAATGTAATTACGGACACATACATATATATTGTACAGGTATTATTATTATTCAACATCTTTGGCTTTCTGGTGGACGTGTTTAGGAGCTTAATTAGCAGGATTTCGTGAACGGTTTGGGAAAGTAGAAACCGTTTTTGTTTTTCTATGTACATTGTACCGTGTGTACAAAATAAAAGTGTGCTAGTTCGATCGGCTCAAAAATGTTATTTTACCCCAAAACATGTCCACCAGAAAGCCAGAGATGAGATAACCTGTAAATCAGCAAATGAGAAGATTGTAGATTTAAGTGTGAAGGATACATATACATACAATTCAAGTCTCAAGGCACATTAATGATAGAGCAATACATACTTGTGTACGTACATATGTAGTATAGATACCATTAAATAGATATATATTTCTCCATGAACGAATAATAGTTAATATATATATATATATCTTGGGAAGAGCTTTCCCATGTCACTCTTTATTTTTATTTATTTTTTTTACTCGTAAGCTATATAATGGTTCCGTCGATAAAAGCTGACGATTGTTATGGCACATAATGGGCATAGCATGTAACTCTATAATAATGATTGATACACATGTACATACATGGTAAGGCTATGCATATAGGTAAGCACTCATCGCAATCATATAGGTAATCACAACATAACGAACGATGGGAGAATAGATGTTTTTTTTTGTAATATAGTATAATAATAGTAATAGTATCATCTTGTTGATTTGTAGATAAATATTTGTATGATTTTTAAAATGGTAATTTATGTAGTTTTTTCCGTTTTATTTTGTAGACAATTTCTTTTACACATCAGCAAGTACAGTATTGAGTTCATGTTCCAAGTCATGATATTTAATACGAACATCTTCTAGATCATCCTTGAGACGATCAATATTAGCACGAACTAAGTAGTTGCCCTTCCGAAGGGCGTTGAGGATATTGTCCCGACGCTTAACTCTCTTCGTGAATAAGTTGACGCGGTCTTCGTGGGGAGCGATGGCACTGTCCTCCTCAGACGAGGATTCTTCCTCCTCCGACTCGGAGGAACTCTCTTCGTCTGAATCGTCCTCGTCATCCTCATCCTCATCCTCCTCGTCCTCCTCTTCCTCCTCCGTGTCCTCCTCCCCCTCCTCATCCGACCCTTCCCCCCCGTCCCCCTTCAGCATCTTGGCCATCTTGTCCACCTCCTTCTGGAGCTCCTTGAGCCGGCTCTTCTGCTCCTTCAACTCCGCTTCCAACTTCTTCTGCTGCATCTTCAAGCTCTTCCTCTCCATCTTACTCGCCATCTGCTTCTCCTTGATGTTCCTGAATTTATTTTCCCATAATTTAATCTCTCGCTCCTCTTTCTTCCGAATGACGGTCGCCTCATCCACCTCCATGTCCTCATCGTCAGAGTCGAACTCATCTCCCGTCTCACCCTCCATCACGTCCCCTCCCACACCGCCCTCTCCTCCGGCCGTGGAGGCCTTCCGAGCAGTTGTGGAGAGCTGCCGCGAGACCCGTCGACCCTGCATCTGCTGAATCTGCTCTTCCGTCTGTGTCCATTTGTCATTGGAAGAGATGGAAACACCTTTTTGAGTCTGAACTTTCTCCATCTTCTTATTCAGTACTAGGAGTCTCTGTTCGGAGTCTTCAAACTTTCCTGCAAAAATTTTTTCCCGTCATTTTTCAATACATTAAATCCTCATGGCAGGACATGGCTCATGTGATATTCATTCTCTCATCTTAAATTCATGCATAGGTACAGGTTGAGGGGAACACGGACTCAAGCTCCTCATAATATCCAGCCAACTTTGGGTGTAGGGACGTGGACTGTATATGCACTTACGGCCATGCAATGTCCCTCCAGCGAAAGCTCCTCATAAATCATACCCGTATTTTCTTTTTTATTACTTTTCCCTCTACTAAGCACTTTTCGAAAGAGATCCGCTCAAAATAAAAGAGATTTACAAAAAGAAATGAAACCTCATTATGAAAATACTGGGGGAAAAAAGGGACGATTTGTATAAAGAATCTGCTGAGTAAACAATGTTAGCGGGTTATCTTTTTTATTATTCAGGTTCGTCCTTCAATCACAAAGCAACGTCTACATTAGTTGTAGTTAATTTGTAACTTTGGAGCCCCACAATAGTCTTATGCCTTGTGCTAAAAGTTAGAAGCACCTACATAATAATAGTAATAATTCTGAGCCCACTACAAAGGCTATTGTTATTCCTGATTTGTGGAGTCTTTAGAATTAGAAAATTGTATGGGTAGCTTATTATCAATCACGGTATTTAATGCTTGAGTAAAATCCCTACTTCAATAAAATGAAAAGCAAGCCGACGATTTTATTTTGTAGGCTCTTAAGAGTCTGGCTGACGGGAGTTGTATCGCATTGTATAGCCTATAATGCAATAAAATTCCACTCACGTGGCACGTGCAGAGATTCCCGTATTTGGATTTTAGTAAAGAGTGTTGGAGAAAAATAGCATTAGCATGCACTGCACCTTCCCCGATAATATGCTTAATGTGCTTAATGAGCGGTGCTCTAAACGAACCTTGAGCGAGTAAAAGTTTTTCATTGGCTTCCTTAAATTTCGCTTCCCAGTCCTCAGCTAGGGTCTTGGCCGTGTGGACTTGGTTCCGAAGTACATTAATTTCTTCTTCTAATTCACCGAATTCCCCGATTTCTTCCAGGTCATCCTCTTCATCTTTTTTACTGCCCGAGTCCTTATCTTTCCCTCCCTTCCCCCCACCAAAGCCCGACTTGGATTTTTTCACCCCCGACGGACATTTGTAGAGACCCGACTTGGACTTTTTCAAATCCTTGAATGCTCTCGAGTCCCGACGCCCCTCATCATACGGAATGAGGGATAATTGCTCCTTTAATTTATATTTTAAATCATCTATATTTGCTTCCATCGTTATATTTTGACATTTTAAATCTCGATTCTCTTTGGCCAGCAAGATTTTCGCTTGAATCTCTAACTCAAGCATCTGTTTAGCGGACTGAAGCTCATCCCGGAGTGTGTCTATATCATCAATGTCAATGCCCATGGTGAACAGTTCTTCAGCCGGAGTTGATGTCATTGGATCTTCAGCTGCCTCTTCCTTCTTCTTCTCCTCCTCGACTGTCATCTGTCGACGGAACTTACGCAAACCTGTGTCATTCACAATCCATTTTTTTTAATTCAAATCCATCCAGTTAGAAGGGTTATTTTTTACCACTATCACATCCTTTACAATGCAGTTACACGGATATTAAAGTATAATTCTGATTGGTATATAATTTGCACAGGAGATCGTTCATATTGGGATGGTAGGGTTGGTATTGGTAATAGGAAGCAGCGAGGATGCAATGGTAGTACTGATAGTTCCTCCAAAAATAATTAAAAAAAAATAGCTTTAAAAAACAAGCACAACTATGTATGTACAGTACAACCGAGATGTTATAAATTAGAGATGATCTGTCAACCGCTGGAGATAGCTCAGTCAGGTTGAAGCAGCTGATATAATACGGCATTAGTGTTGCTAATAACTGTGACACTATCGTGAAGGATGGGGAAAGGTGTAAATAATACTGTTCCCTGCTTCTATCTTGTCCCTTGCAGCCACAGAGTGTTTGGGTTCTGGGTCTAGCTGGAATTGAAGGTTAGGCTATATATATATATAGCTATATAACTTTATTGGTGCCCTAAAGCTGGCCAAGTATAAAGTGGGTGGATTCACATGTTTATGTTCTTGCTGATTGCAGAGAAAGGAAAAGTTAGGGAAGAGTGAGCGAGTTAGCTTGTGGATATCTTTTCTCTGTTTCAGCTTCAGTTCAACTTGATAATCTTTAATTGATCTCAAGAGTAAAGGTGTATGTACATATATAGGTAGGTAATTCCGCAGTTCTATATAGTGTATAGATGTCCCTATATAGGTCCCACTGTAGAGGGACCCACGTGGGGCATTTGTAATGGCAGACACAGTGGAAAAGCTGGAGATAGGCTATAATTAAATAAAGTTCCTCTATTCTTATAGAGTGAGAGACGTGAATGCCCACCCATGTCTTTAAGGGTGGCTATACAGAGTCATTGCATGTATCAGGATAGAGTGGAGGAAAGGAGAAAGGACTGAATATCGGTTACATTTCCCAAGTTATGTGACTCAATTAAAGTTATTCTATTGAAGTGAGTCTTAGATCACGTACCACTGAGAATGGGTTTACTCCTGTCATTACACTGGACTTTTTTTAACTTGACTCCACCCGCGATTTCATTAAGTAATCGATTGTGAACGGCATCCGCTTTATTTGCTGGCTTCGCCTCCGAGTCGAATACAAACTGTCAAATCAGGCCAAACAAAAGAGTCACAATCCATCCTTTTTTAACCTTAAATATTATTTTAAACGTAAGCCAACAACTTAATTTTGTAGTTACGCAATATTTTTGAATGCCTTTTATCAGCACTATGGATGTTCGTTCAGAGTGTTCAGACATAGAAGACACAGATATTAAGTCAACATTAGCATGTGTAGGCTCAGTAATTGCCCTTTTTTAATTATTTTAATCATTTTATGAGGGTAATTTTAAGGCGGAATTCGTAGCTGGAATTAATCCAATTGAGAAATCCTTGAACTTTGTAATCATTCCTTTGATTTCCCACTCCACTCTCTGTTTATAGTGGGATTATAATTTGGTTCAATCAATGAAAATACCTCTGAGCTCTGGGACAGAGAGACTGGAGACTGGTTTTGTTTTAGTCTGTGGATGTAGGTCTTTTCCAATTACAAAATTGTGTGGGTCCACAGCCGACGAATGAAAGGACGAAGGAACAAGAAAGGAGAGGCGGAAGGAAGGAAGCACATAACATATTAGATTTGGACGGTAGAAAGCGTAATAAAAGTGTGAAGTAATAGAGGCTGTAGAGGAAATTTCTCTCTTTTATTATTATTTTCTTGGACCTTAATCGTTTCTCTGTAGGGCAGGAAGAAAGGGAAGGGAAAAGGGGTACTCCGTCGAGAGGTTCTCTTCTACTTGTGGAATCCTACGACTTTTACCCGCTATCTGGAACTTAACCTATTCGTAACTGGGAAACCAAGGGAAAGAACGCTTTACAAAAGTGCTTTTTCTAGAAATTAACTTTTTCAAAACTGTCAAAACTAGAAATTGGCATTTTCAAAAGCATTAAAACCCAGTTACTAAGACTTTCAAAAAGGTCAAAGCAATAAAATATCATTTTCAAAAAGATGTAAAAAAGAAATTAATACTTTCGAAAAGGTCAAAACAAGAAATTAACACTTTCGAAAACGTGTAAAACAAGAAATTAACTTTTTCGAAAAGGTGTAAAATAAGAAATTAACACTTTCGAAAAGGTCGAAACAAGAAATTAACACTTTCGAAAACGTGTTAAACAAGAAATTAACTTTTTCGAAAAGGTGTAAAACAAGATATTAACACTTTCGAAAAGGTCAAAACAAGAAATCAACTTTTGAAGAAAGATGTAAAACTATACATGGATACAGCACCGTGTCGAAAAGGTTAACAGGGATTGGAGTATATTGTGACCGAGCATTTACTGTACTTCTAGAAAGCGCATTACATTACATTTAGTTGATGGAGGGGAGGGGGAACGAAAAGTTGACTGTCGGCTCCTTTTCCCGCGTGTAAATCCCACTTCATATGAGTACCGGAAAAGGAAGGTAGGTACCTTCGTGGGAATCCATTAGAGATGCATTACATGTTTCCAGGACATAAGATCGATTGGATTGCACGTAGGTACGTCCGTCGTGGATCGTGATCGTCGCCCAACTTGGAATGTGGAAAACAATATCAATATGACCCTATAGGGGAAACCGGGACAGACTATAGGGTATAGCTATGTACGTACTGGGCTGGGAAGGTATGCCGATATGAATGGCGTCTGTGACCTCGACCAGAACTGTGTCATTATATTACGGCATGGCGATCAAACTCCCCGTCCGATTCCACGTACACCTGTAGGTATCTCATCCAGCACTTTTGGAAAATCGTTGGTCCGCTACGACAGGGATATTGGTATTGGTCTCTGGCAGTGTTATGGAGGAAAGAATAAAATGTATTACCTTGCCGCGAGACTTCATTCGGGGCAGAATAGGCCTGGACCTGTCATTACACTCCACATGATTTAATTTCCTCTGAGTCTCAATTTCCTTCATCATGACGCTCCAGTCTGGTCGTTTCTTGGGCACCTTTCTCAGTTGTTCCAATTTTGCAACACCCACTACATTTCCCCATCAAGGGTCATGGGCACAAAGGGAACAATGATTAATAAATGAGCCAGTCAACTCAATCTCATGAATACAATAGTAAATAAAAATAAAGCATTATTTTACGTCCCGTTTTCAGATTTTTGGATTTTACATTTTCGGATCCCAGAAAGTTCAGTCCTTCCAAACAACATGTAAATACGCACAGCGTGTAATACTATATTATATATTTAACGAAGCGTCATTGCAATTTAGCAGTCAATAAAATGGGTGGGATCCCTCCCTCCGGCTTACCGCTCTGTTGTGTAGAAATTGAAATTACACTTGAACTCATATCCAACACATATTTGGTCCTGGTATAACCGCATCATAAAACATTTAAAGGATTTTCTTTTGGATCTAATTGTAAAAAGAATCTACAGCATGGGAGGACAGCGTTTTGTGTAGTTGCGAGAGATCTTTTGGATTGGGAATAATTGTGCGATTACCCATCGAAAATAACGATAACTGGAACATGGGAAGTTTGTTCGTAAACGGTTGCATTCATTCCTCTCGCAGCGTGTAATGCACACGTACTCACATATGAGTGCAGAAAACATGGCATGGCTGTATGTACCTACATAATATGCAAGCCCATCCTGTGGCTGAGTCATAGGAGATTTAAATGGAAAAAAGAAAATGGGAACCCACCCGAATGCTTTGGTAAAATTTCAAATTACCTACATGAGAAAACTTTCTTCTTCCTCCCATGCATATAAATTAGTTGAGTTGGCTTGGATGGTAATTCTATCCGTTTTTCACTAAATTAAACTCATGGATTACAATTTGCTCGGATAGCGGGTTATTGGTTGTTCGTCGGAGAACAACGTCGACTCCCTCACGCTCCCAGCTCCTGGTTCTACGTATGTATATGACTCTCTAAAAACTCTGTGGCTATTTACTAAAAAGAAATAGAATTCCCATGGAACTATTTCCCTGTCTTTTACTTTAGTTCCAGGCTCTATACAGAGATACATAGTACAGTCCAAGGCAGTGAGCCAAGTCGAGTGCACTGCACTATAGGAGAAGAAGAAGAAGAAGAAAAAAAAGACATCAAATCCGCATTCAACATTTGTCCGTAATTTAGACTGAAAGAAAATATATACTCATCCAAACATGGTCGTATCTACAATTTCACATTACGCCCAAGAGTTGATTGTCAATGTCAACTGGAATCAATTGACAATGATCTCAACTTTCTCCTACATTCTCTCTCTCTCTCTCTCTCCCACAGACCATCGCATTGGGAAGCTTCTGACTGCTTCTTGGGAATGGGGACGCGGAGCCAGGAAATAAATAGGTGACGATGGGAGAGATGCAGTGGAAGGTAAGAGAGAGAAAGAGAGAGAGCGTCTAGACGAAGTCCCATTACACCATGACGATGGCGATGACGATCAACCGTCTCCAACTCCAACCTCCAAACTCCGGAGAATATTCTCAGCAAAGTCACAAGTGCATATGTACTACAGCCGCATCCTGGCTTTTCATTCTCACACATGTTTCGAGCCATGCACTCCCACACTCCCACGTTCCACTCTACAAATTTAGAAATCTACACACTCGATTTGAATACCAATATCGGAGACTAGTGAAGAGATATCTGTGAGTATTAGGCATGAGTCTATTTTAGCATGAAAGCACAAAAGAGGCCTTATAACCATTTCATTCCTAGAACTAGAGCATTTTACCTTACTTCAATACTACTTCATTTCTTGTTATTTCCATTACGGTTCTTAGACTTTCTAGCTTAAAATTTTCTCCATTGATACTACATAGGTACCTACTTGAGCTTTGTTATATGTGCTAAATGTACGTACCTAAGTGGGGGGATGCAGCTACAGCCTTGAATATTGTTGAATTCCAATTCAGTGGGTTTTTTAATCAATTATTTTCTATTCAATCCAAGTTCCCAGCTACCCAGTCGACCACACATTTTTGAAGCACTAGTATTAAATGAAATGGAAAACAAAGGCTGAATGGAGACAGAGTAAAGTACCTACCTAGGCTCTATCTTTACGGGTTATGAACTTATACATAGGTAGGTACCTAGGTAAGTTCAAAGTGTGACAGAAACGACGGATTTTTCAAAAATACAGAAATGTGTGGGATTTAATGCATCCGTGTGATTACAAAAGAGGGGTTGACATCGCACAATAATATGAGTACCTGCCTTCCAATTCCTCCCAAACAGCAGTCTCTCATGAATAAATAATAATAATCAATTAAGTACACTCGCGTCGTGAATGCAAATTGTCAATTTTTCTGTGCTAAATGTTTATTCCATGAGAACTATGACAGTGTCACTTTCTCTCAAGCTAAGCTGTGAGTGTACTACGGACTCATTTATATCGTCTGTGTAATTGCAATATGTCCCAAGTCCACATAGTGGAAAATATCATTATGTGACAAAACTAGTAAATAACACATTTAAAAACAGTCAAAACTAGTAAATGACACTTTTTC
>JAQFZC010005159.1:0-14677 GCA_034695205.1 Dicyrtoma fusca | reverse complement strand
ATTTTTTCCTCGTCCGGCTTTTTTGGGAACATTTGTTCCGGGAACATTTTTTCCGGGAACATTTAGTCCTAGAATCATTTAAGGAGACTTTTTAACGTTTTGAAAGAAGGGGAAACAAGATATTTCAAAAATTCCATTTCTATGACGTCATAAAGCTCAAAACCGCTTACCTTTGCAGGTTGCAGGTCTAACTTTTGGCAGTTACATAGTTACGTATGTAGTACGGTAGTACCTACGTACTAAATACGTTTTATTTTTTTTTGTGAAAGCAAAAATTTAGCATTTCAAATTCAACTAAAACGCTATACAAGACCAAAATTAATTTGAAATAATTATTTCATATTCAGTCACCGGCAAACGGGGCAAATGTATCTAAATATATCGTCGGTAAAGAGGCAAACTGCATGTGTTGCCGACCAAAATAAAGCTAACAGCTATTTTAAAATACAAGTAAAATACACCATTTTGGTTTTAGCTTTATTTGGGTGCGACCGAGTGTGTCTCTTAACCGACGATATATTTTTAGGGGCACAATAAAGACATTAAAATAGAACCTAATAGTCATAGTCGGAGAACTTCCGGTTCCGGCGTATCCGCTACGACACGGCATAGACTTCTCACTGGACCTTATCTGAAGACTTTTTTGTTGACTAGGTTTAAAGTCAGATGTGAATTGTACGGTGTGCATACACAGATTAGACTAGCAGACAAAACACACAGGTAATCGGTAACTTAGCTACTTCGACTCCAAAGTCCACAACAAAAACTTTGCTTCAGGCAAAATCCTCGATGTAAAAACACCTGGCTCAATTTTTGTAATTCCTGAACCTGAGAGTCTACAATGAATTCAAGCAAATCTCTCCACCTTTACAGATCATTTCAGCTTAGGCACTAAACTGGTAGAGTACATGCAGCCAGGTAAATTTAAAAACTTTTCTTTTAACTGTCAAGTAACATCAATCATCAATGGCATAGCTTAGTTCATTGTAGATGCTCACCTACTTACAAGTTTAATGTTAATTAGGTTTAATTTATACCACCTTGTTAATTAGTTTGTGGGCAAAGTGTGACAGTTAGATGACAGAGAGTTCTTTCATGTTTCACTGTTGACTTGATCGAGTTGTTGCTGTTGTTGTTGTTTTTATTTGTGTTGTTGTTTTTTATATAGTAATAATATGTTAACGAATAAAATTTATCGGACGGTGCACAAATCATGGAGATACTACTATAATAATGTACCTTTAAAGAAGAAAGTTTTAATCGGTGTGATAGTGTTCATTCTACTCATCCTTTTTTCTAGTCGAAGTAGCTCCAGTAGTTCGGAGAATGGAAGTCAAGTTTTGAAACGAAAAACGTTTGGGGTTCACGGCAAGCACGTAAGTCATTAGTAGCATTCAAGTTTAATTAACAATAATTTAACGATATAAAGTTACTTTATTTACTGGATTTACTTTGAAACATTTTTTTTGAACATTACACAGGTTGACAGTGGTTACTTGAAGCATGTGTACAAAGTGTTTAGTACATTGGGTTACGATCGGATCGACTCGAGTGATACCTGGGATGTTTTATGGTCTCATGATTATCCGTACAACATCATGAAACCTCAAATGCAAAATTTAATGCCGCATCAGATGGTGAGTTGAAATTATGTGGAACCAAATGTCAACTGGCAACTGGTGATTAATTTCGATGTGAATCTGTGAATGATGTGATTTGTTAATGAGCGAAAGTTTCGAAATAGTTGTCAGTTATCTGTTGTATGTTGTATGTATTAAATTGAATGGGAATTTATTTTATTTGTTTTGCAGGTAAATCACATTCCTGGTTCGGGCTTCATCTCAAATAAGATGAATTTGGCAAAATTAAAATCTGTATACGTACCGCAAGCCTTCCTACTACCGAAAGAAATGAGTTTACTGGTTAAATATGTAAGTTTAAGTTATTTATTTTCTTGTCCAGAATAGTAGATTGAACTTAAGTAACAAACAAACAGTAACAATAATAGCGATTCAATAAATAAATTAATTGTGATGTGATCATTACAGAAATCTGAAAATCCCAAATCAACGTTCATTCTCAAGTCGAACAATCACAGGGGAATACGGATTGTGAGTGACATTGCGAGTTTGAAGAATTCAAATAATTCCTTTGCTCAGTTGTATGTGTCGAATCCGTTGCTGATCGATAATCACAAGTTCGACATTGGAGTGTACACATTCATCACATCTATTAACCCTTTGAGGATTCAAATTTTCAACGATGTTCTATTTCGGTAAGGAGTTTTAAGTTAATACATGTGATTTCTCAATTCTGATGCAAAATCCGGTTCTTTGCAGTACGATGCCTTCTGAGTTTTGTACAGGATCCAGTTAATGTACTTTCCAACCACTGTAGCACAAATAGAATAGAATAGATCACAAATTCAGATTAGTTTTTTCAAAATTAAAATTAAAAATGTCTCTAAATATTTAATTACGGAAGAAAATAATTTACTTGTATGCACAGTAGGCTGGGCTCTTCGCTTGCAACCAGAGCTGGTGCTTATTAATCCTTTCAGTACAAAGGAGTAGCCTTTTCCATGAGTTATGAAGGAACCACCACTATCTCCCTGCTCAATAATTTACGGAAATTACTATCGAACTTTCGCAATGTAATACATACTATTATAGGCATTAGGAAATTAAATGAATTCAGGAAATTGAATTACTGTGCACTTACGTGACACTCTTTCCTAGGAGGTGCAGTGCAGAAGGAATTTTTAGGCAGTTTCCCCTTTTGCCTCTTCATTAAGGTCTTGCACCGATTTTGCCGAATTTCTTGTACATTTTCTTGGATTAATGTCAAATTACTATCAATTTGACTTTTTGCCAGTGTAACCGTAATTCCTGGAATAACAGTCGGAAGGTTAAATGAGGCAAATTAGAAACAAAATATTCATAATTATTGTAAATTGTGCTGATAGCGTTGTATGTTATTGTGTTCAAACTAACCGGCTTCCGCTTGCATGTTATGACCAATTGGCAAGCAAATGAATTTCATGATTTTGCTTGGTCTAAATACTTCATTGATTTCAAGTAGTGCAATGTTATTTTCCCAAGTACTATTGTTGTAAGCTGGGTGGTAGTGAACTTTGTCCACAGTGTATACCGTTCTATTTTCAGCAGTCAGAGTTGATTGAATCCTTAAATCTTCGGTGGCACTTCTGCAAGAAAACGGGCGTGATTAAGTATACTCTCTTTATTTAAATGGACGCTACTGATATATCATTATGATATAAGAGTTGATTTTTTACCCATTAAGACATGAAGCTGCGGTCAAGACAAACTTTGAGTTTATAATATTTCCGGTACACAAATGAGTTGAGTTTGAATTTATGGACACGACCCATGGATAGACATTTGTTTGAACGTAGATTGATCCAAGTAATACATCTTTCGTCGTTTGGGTTCCGCAGCCTAAATCACACAAATAAAAGAATCGTATGTCATACGGATACAGAATTTTCGCACCCTAGTAGACAGCTATAGGTTCCCTTGTCAAAATTAGGGACCTCAAAACTGGGATTGAATTTTCATGTAATTAAATATAAAGTTAATTGTATTTGAAAATGCGATACAAGCTTCCTGGACGTATTTTCTGTTACAAGAAATGGGCCCTATTTGATTTTGACCCCCTGAACAGACCAATAGGCCATCTAATGAAACGAATTTCTGCTTTTAAAAAAGTGAAATAAGTAGAATTTATACTCATTTCTGTTTCTAAACATCGTCATGATGTTTTAAAATAAGAGGGCAGATAGCTTGTACCGCAATTTGAAGACGAAATGCTATAAATTAAATGTGTCTAACGGCAGTCAATGTTAGCCTTGTATGGTGGCTTTTTTGGTCGAGATGTGGTTGTGGAGTCGGTTGTAGAGGTAGATTCTGCAGAGGTGGTGGAGGACTCTTCAGAGGAAGTTGTGGACTCTGTTGAGCTTGATCCGGAAGTTGTAGAGGATCCAGAATCTGCTGCTGCGGTCGAACTAGTCTTTTGAGTAAGAGTGGATCCGGTAGTGCTTGTGCCAGAGGACATGGTGGATTCAGTAGCCGGATTGGATCCGGCAGGTTTCGTGCTTGCTGTTGGAGGGCAAGTACAGCTACTATCTGAACTATTGTCTTCTGTAACCGTTTCGTCCATGTCAGAGCGGAATCCGAGCCCAATTCCGGGAATGATTCGTCTCCTTACCACAGACGGAGGACCTTCGAAAAAATCATTAGATGAGTCGAAATCATCATCCTCTTCTGATGAATCGTCATCCACAAACTGATTGAAGTTGTTTCTAATGATTTGTTGTTGGAGCTGGGCAGCGGCTATGGCTTGTTGTTGGCGCTGCTGCTGGAGAAGTAGGAGATCAGCTGGTCCTAGAACGATTTGCCTTCCGGTTCGACTCCCTGTTAAATTAGCTTGTCTCATGGGGTTCATGTGTGGGACGGCCAATTTTTCAGCGCCGGTCTCCCTCTGATTACTGCTATCGAAGCTACTAGTGTATGCGCGGAAGAGCCAGTCAATCAGGGTTGAAGTGAAGGACTCTGTGGAACTGTTCTCTGCGCTGGTTCTAAATGCTTCTAATGAGTCTGAAGCTACTCCTGAGCTAAATGTTACAAAATATTAGAAAATAGACCTTTTGTTTAAAAAAAAGTTAAAGGTTTTATTAGCTATTACAACAGTTTTATTATTTTTCCGGCTTACCAGCAGTAGCAACATATCAGGGTGATCACAGTTAGAACTTTCGGCGGAATCTTCATCGTATCCAAAGCACAGCACAGAATATTTGGTTAATCTTCAAAGTCTTTAAAATTGTCAACTAGTGTCAGTAGATATTTTGAGCTCTATTTATAAAGAAGATGGATTTTAGAAAAAATGACTTGTCATATTTTGCATACTGTATAATCTTAATATAATGATTCTTCTATGCAATTATGGTGTATCGTTATATGTATGCTTTCCTTACTGACTATATGTTTGTCAATGCTAATATACCACTTTGGATTAGCATAATTATTACTGTAGTATAATTAAAATTACAGTTTCTGTCCTGAGCCGTACAAACCATTCGACCCAGCCAATTTGAACAAGTATGTGGTGGGTGATGACTATAAGCCTCTGTGGTTAACAAGACTTAATAAATATTATGACAATGGATATTCTATGAAAAATTCATTCGATGCTTACGTTCATTCTATTGGTAAGTGAAGCTCTTGAGTTGACAGTCATTTTTGTATACCATGTTACAGTAGAAATACCTACATATACCTATACGGTACCGACACAATGTATGTACCTAAGTTTAGTTTTTAAATTTTAAAATCAATGAGGTTTTTAAACCTTGGAAGTATCCATGTAATCTGAATTTTCTCTGACCTAGACCATCGCACCATTTATTGTTTTCAAGAAGCACTTAACTTTTAACTAGGAATAACGGTATCTGATTATTGATTTGTTGAAAAGGTAAAGATCCTGAAATCATCTGGACTCAGGTGGATGATGCCATTCGGTCAGTGCTCCTAGAGAAGGAGCCACATTTAATTGAATCTAGTCGAAGATTTAAAAATGGACGATTCTTTGAAATGATGAGATTCGATTTTGTCATTGATGACAATTTCAATGTTTTCCTCATGGAGGTATGCTCTTTGTTTTTAGAAACTGTCTTTAGAGCCCAGCAGAATGAGCCAAAGTTCATTGCAAAGTAAAAATCGTTTTATTATTGAGCATTCTGTGTTTTTATTTACTCTTATAGGCAAATATGAGCCCAAATTTATCATCCGCCCATTTCCCACCAAATCAAGAACTGTATGAGCAGGTCCTATACTCACTCTTCTCAACAATGGGATTAAATTACGGGCCTGCAAATGTAGATGTTGCAAAGTAAATACATACTGCACAGTTTTCCATCTTCTTTGCTTATGTACATATATGTTCATAAGCCTTATTAACACAAATTTTGTTCTATTATTTTTTTCTCAGAGATTTACTAGTGACGAATCGACAGATAATGACAAACGGACCACAATGCTCAGACTGCTTAGGATGTTCTGATGAGTGTTCAGTGTGCAGTCACTGCTTAAACGACGTTGAACTGAAAGCCATCAGAGAAACCATGAGGGAACAATTTAACCGTGTTAATACTCGAAGAGTCTTTCCACCAAGTGGGAAGGTAAGTGCTTTGTGGTTTTTTTGTTGAATTACCATCGGTTGTTTAATATACATACATATACTCATTGGAATTATTTGCAGCATTGTAATAAGTCTCTGTAATGATTCAATCATCTTTGTTTCTCACAGGAAATGCTTAAATCCTACGATGCCAGCGGCCTTTCAAAGCTAAACCAAATGCTAGTTAAATGGTTCTACTTTAAATGCAATGTTGATCCGTATTTTTGCAATTAGAGGAAATTTTGTACGTAGGCTTTATATTATAGCTTTAAAATGTGTACTAACTAGTAAGAAAGATTTTATTAAATTATTTATAGACTTTATTATAACTACTTAAACGCACCAAGTAGCTACTTAAAACCTTGCCACAGGGCGCATGCGAGCGTGCTCTCGATTTAGTGTTTCTTAAAAGGAGTAAATATGTACCTACCTAATCTAAGTTCTTTATCTTTTTGACCAAATAAGTGAGGCTAACAAAAATTATGGTAATTAATAATTATGCTCGGTGCTTTAAATTTACTTAAAACAATCAATAAGCAGATAGAAAAATCAAATTGTTATAAAATTAGTTGGTCAAATTAGTGGATGTTTAAACGTATTCACAACATATTTTTCTAGTAGAGTCTCAGTGTAGTTTGTTTTTATTCACATTTTTAATTAATTATTTATTATCATTGATTTATTGGAAGACACATTTTAATTATTTTAACATATTCTCGTTCACAATGTATGACGTATTAATTACTTATATGCGCATGGTTACATTCTTGTAATTTTCAGTTTGTTTCATGAGTTTATAGTTTAATTAATCTCTTGTGTTTTGATTGCCTTTCTGTGACTTCAGACTAGACAAAAAGCATAACAATATAATACAATAAGTAAGTAAGATCTACTTACTACATACGATACATAGTATAGTTTTAAAATTTTAAAAGCAATAAACAATATCCGTACCCAAGTACAATATAATTATGAATTATAACATTTTGGATATTTGATTTTCTAATAATCCTTTGGAAGACATTATATTTCTTGTCATTATATTTTTGTGCTACATATTCTAATTTAATGATTTATCATTCGGGTTAGCATTTAGCATTCAACTTGTGGGAAAGCTTATATGTTTCCCTCATGAATAATTAATAACTTTAATAGTGGTAAGTTAATCACAGTACTCACGCACTGCGCTTCATCTTCATCTAGTAGTGTGTATGTGTGTACCCAATGTGTAATTCGTGTTAGCATTGTTTTATTCACGATGAAGTATTTAGTATTTAGCATTTATGTGTAAGCACCATACGATCACGCACTCGTGCTTTCTAATTTTCTAATTTTTTGTTTGGAAGACATTAACAGACAGCAATATACATACATATTTTTTGTTTTATCTAAATCCAGTAAATTTGACACTTAATTCAATTTACGTATCATTGCATTGTCACAATATTTTCATCTTAATTTATGATACCGTCGTCGAACCTATCTAAACTACAAATGACTATCGTATTCTTTTATGGAAGACTTGTTTGGTTTTCTTTGATTTGCTCATACGTTTTAGTTTAAAACCTATTGTGATGATTTGGAAGACATTGAAGGTTAATTAATTTAGGTGATTATGTAGGTTTTTGGCTACTTGAACCTTTTTTTTTGTTCAGTTTGAATTAGTTTTCGTTTTCGTATAGAAAGGAAGACTTTACATTTTTCTTACGGTACATCTTTTTCGTATATGTATTTCTAACCCTAAATTTTGATGTATGATAGTATTTTTTTCCTCTTCTAATCGTTTCTATTTCGATCTTTCGTACGGTTTATAGTATGTAAGTGTAATATATGTTGTATATTATGAATTCTCCAAGAGAAAAAAAGTAAAAAATGAAAAGTAATGAAATTGAATTAAAATGGTAGGCCAATAGCATAAGCCTCGACCATCGCTTTCCCCGAGTCGTAAATGCCCACAATTCCGAAAAGAACACCCAAGAAAATGATGAAGCAGTCCAGAGCCACTTGTTTCCAGTGTAAAGTATTCCCTTTAATTTTTAAATGGAAATAGCATGGCCAAATAAAGCTGAGCATCGTCCCCGTGAAATTCCCGATGAAGCCCATGAGAATCCCAAAATGTGGGATGGACACCGCACTAAGAACACAGACCACTACGATCCCCACCCGGAAAATGCATCCATAATTAGTTAAATCTCCCCATTTATCCCAAATCAGTTCATTCACCTTCCTCTTGGGGAAAAAGATTTTCTCCAATAATTCCACCGCAGCATAGTACGGCAAGGGAAAGGAGAGAACTGCCTTTAGAACCAGAATAACATTCACTAGAGACTTCCAAACGGTGGGTAAATTATTCGTGATCACTTGCAACGTCGACTTTTGCCACGTCAAGAATGCCAAGTAGCCAAATCCGGATTTGAATGCGGCAGCTGCGATGTGGGACCAATCTAGCATGTGTTTGAATTGATTCGGATCCTGCATATTACCTTCCAGGGTGGGGAGGAAGATGTGAGAGGTGTAGCTGAAGACGATGATGCCCAGGGAAATCGGGAACGTGTCCAGATCCACCGTTAAGTTGACTTCGGAAGGGGCCCATTGTCCAATGCAGGACAGCGTGTAGGCGACGATAATAAAATTGACGAGGAGATGAGCTACCGTACACCAAAAGGAAAAAGTTGACACGTGATGGAGATTCTTGAGAAATGCCACAGGAATGAGAACGATCCCACTCAGCATCATCCAGGATCTGGAGTCAATCGGGCTGTCCGGAAATGTTCCTGTTAAACAACAAATATTCAGTACATTTTTTAAAATTCTTTCATTAATTTCACTTAGAAAACAAAAAATACATTATTATCATTATTTTAAGCAAACGTTGTCAGAAAATAGGTTTTCAAAATTATTTCGAAAGTGTCGTTCTCCAAAGATTGATTAGTGCAATAATTTTTAATGGGTGCGTGTATAAAGAAATAAACTATTTTGAAATTGCTTACAATTTCCTGATTTAAAAAATTCCTTCCTAATATAAAGATTCTGCGATTTTGAGTATCACTTAAATTGTAAAACTGGAAACGTTACCTGCTTACAACTGGCAACCATGGAAAGAATGCTTTATGAAAGTACTTTTTCTAGAAATCAACGTTTTCAAAACGGTCAAAACTAGAAATAACATTTTCAAAAGCATTCAAAACCAGTAACTAAGACTTTCAAAATGGTAGGAACAAGTTATTCACATTTTAAAAAAGATGTAAAACAAGAAATTGGCACTTTTGAAAAGGTCAAAATAAGAAATTAACACTTTCAAAAAGGTCAAAACAAGAAATTAAGGCTTTCAAAAAGATGTAAAACTAGATATAACACCGTTTCGAAAAGGTTATGACTGTACTAGTTGTAGTGTAAGGGATTTTTCTTACCAATCATGAGATCGCCGCACAGCACGATGTAGAGGATGCAAGTCATAAGCAGTTCAATGATCTGTGCTGTATTGACAATTTTCGGTCCATATTTTTTACCGAAGCATTCCTTGGCTATTGAAACATAACTGTCGCGAACCTTTTTAATTCAAAGAAACTAAATTAGGTAAGTAATTCATGTCACCTTAAAATAACTACATCAAAAGATCAATTTGCCTTTTTATTTTTACCTTTATGAAATTATTACAAGCAAAACTCACCCGAACATTGATCCCGTTGGCATCCGGTTCGTAGAGACACTCAACAAGGATTTTGCCCGTATAACAGCAAATGTAGGCAACTCCGATCATGGCAATGATAGCCCAGTAGCCACCATGAAGAACAGCAAATGGTAGCGATACAATGAACATTCCCTGGAATTGAATCAAGAAATACATATACATATTTGTAGCCCGCATATTTGATGAAGTAATTCCATTAATGAACATGAGTTAATTATTGTAAAAGTGTAAAATGTCTACCTGGATAGCATTCGTGACATTCCATCCCGCTTGCCACTCTGTGATTTTGTCTCCATCTCCCCCGAATTCATCACAAGTGTAGTCGACAGACTCTTGATTAAAACTACCAAAGTTGGCTAATTCTTGATTGGGATTCCGGGCCAAACGAGTGTTCTCGGCACGCTTCTCATGTAATTTCTCTATAAAAACGGTCACTTTCTGTCGTACGGCGGAGGCTACGCTAATTAAAACTGTTTTGACGGATGGGCGGGGTATATCTGTGGAAGCTGACATTGTGCCTGGAGCCTTGGAGTTTCAGGCAATGGTATTTTATTTACCTATTAAATATTTATAAATCTCCTATGTACTATCAACTACGGTAGTCTATGTAAATTGAGCTAGGAAACAAGTCTACAAATCTTTTGGGTCAACTACTAAGAAACTCTGCTGATTTAAAATTGAAATGTGATTATGTGTGGAAAACTAAAAACTTTTTTTTTACTCTGAGGTAGGAAGAAATATATAGGATTTGGGTGAAATAAAAAGGCGTGGGAATTCAAGTTACCTACTACTTGGGCCAGAGACTAAAATATTAGGGAATAGGAAAGTGTGCCCAGAGTTTCTACATGTAATATTATACAGAATAGAAGATTCGGGCTGAAATCAGCGCAGGCGGGTATCACCACCAGCACCGCCGGACCGTCTCCACACAATACACACACACACACACACACAGTCAAAATTTTGCTTTCATTTTCAATCGATCGATGCAAGAGCTCCTAAGGACCCAGCATCCAGCTTCCAGAATCCAGAATCCAAGAACGAGAACGCACATACATTAAGCCTGGGACCTAAAGTCCAAAGAAATGACGTAAATTTCTAGTGACACAAAAATAAAATGCAAAAAATGACAAATGACAAAAAGAATAACTGGACTTGTCAAATTATTAGTAAATAAAAGACGTTCATTACTTTATTTTATTCGCTCAATTACTTTTTGTTAAATAAAATTTTCGTTAATTATTATGATAATTATTATTGTTGTTAATGTACATTTAAAATTTTACTTAAGTGTAATATATATTATTACATTACATATTGTTACGTTACGTAAATTATTATGTATTTTTTTTATAAGATATTGTATTATTGTTATAATATGTATTACTGTTACTGTATGTATGTACGTGTACATTCTAGAGGTATGTATACGTAGGTATAGTTCCGATATATTTAGTATAGTATTATGTATATAGATGAGATATTACGATTTACGATAGACATCCAAGGTAAAAATGAATCATCCTTTTACAACTCAGTATAATAATAAAATAAAATAAAAAATAAAACCAAAAAACAACAACAACTAAAATTGGCACTGGGAGAGAAGGGGGGTTGACAATAATACGACATACGATACGACTCACGTTATATGTACGTTTAAACGATTACTATTTTTGTTTTTACACGATATTTTTTCTTCTTCTTCTTCTTGTAATTAATTAATATAGTACTAATATGTATCAATCATGACACCGATTTCTTTGTAAGTCCTAGTTTTACGAAATACGAAACACTGGTACGGGTACTCTACCTAATCAATACGACGAGGTGATCCATGCATAATAAAAATATTCAAAACCTTTTTTTTTTGTTTCATTAATTATCTACTAGTACAATTAGTTTGATTTGATAGTTTTTTTTAGCTTGCAAAGCTTAAAGCTGAAATGCATGTGGAATTGGAGAAGATTGTGTGTAGAGGTAATAATTATCTAGAGAATACAGAGCTCCGTGAGAGTTGGAGTCAAGAACGTGAAACAAAAAAGTATTGGAATATTGAAAATGAGAAACAAAGGAACCCAACGAACCAAGTGGTAATACAATACAAAAAAAACTAAATTAATTAATTATATATGCATTGTTATAAGTGTATAGGTTGTTTAGGTATCTAATACGTGGGTGTAACTTACATTATTTTTCTTTTGTAATCATAAATTGATTAATTAGACTCTAACAGCGACTGTGACTATGTATGTACGAAGACAGTAGCAATATTGATGAAGCATCTTCTATCAGTACAACGATAATATTACACTCAGGGATATAACATTACAGTTGCCAGTAATTTAATACATTTTTTTTCTTTTTGCTCAACCGAAATTAACCTGCAAACTAATGTAAGTGAGTATATTTCTTAAGTAATTGGTGCTGACGCTGAGACGGGGGTACATCAATATAATTAATTATTACAATACTGAAAATTAATACAGACATTAATGGTAGTAGTAACTTTAAAACACAACATCTTGAACGAAGCTACGATGCTCAACTCGCTAAAACGAACGATGTGAAACGACGATATGACATCGACGAAGCGGTACTATTAACAAACATATTATATATATAATATATATATATATATATTTATATATATATATAATCCATTACCATTACATAGACTTGCTCGAAGATTCTCAAAAGAAACATAAATGTACGTAAATTACACACGAAATATTCCTCATATCTAAATAATTATGTAATTAGTAGTGAATTACGAATTACTCTCTATATATAATTATACTGTATCAATATGTTTTATATATTGTGGAACTTGGAATGTATTATTATTGGTTTGATCATCCCACGAGAGAAAAATTATACATGTACGTTACCTACCATCATTTCCCTTATACACTTGCTAGATTTAAGTAAGTTGCATCGGTCACGGCATCGGCTAACTATCTAAAATGTACTTCCTTCTTTTCCTCGCATATATCATATCATAACATGGCATGTATAGTAGTATAGTAATATGGCTTATTTATGAATTACAAAAAAATTGAACGGAATTTAGAAGGAATTAAATTCTTGTTCCAAACTTTTGCGATCAGTTTCCCATCGGAATCGTAATCGGAATCGGAATCGGAATCTGACATCGGAATCAATGGTTTACTATTTTGGTTTCTTTTTTTTTGTGTGTGTTTTGGATTTCACTGTTTTTAAGTAGATCTATTCAACTGATTCGGTTTATTTTACTTTTTTTTGCAGTATTTGTAGTTTTTTTCTTCTTTTTTTTTTCCTTCTGTTTTGGTTTCTTTCTTCCCTTCCTCATCATCATCACTATTCCTTGGTCTCAAAGTACTTGTACGTTGGATTCTCATAACCATTAATTTGCATATTGACAACGTGCTTCTCCTCCGGTGTCGTCACTCCCGCGTTCCCATTCATTGTGTTAACTTCCAAGAAACCCTAAGTGATTCCACAACATGGACAAAAGAATAATGAGCATCAACATTCAACATTCAACCTCAAGGTACGGAATACTTAGGTACAAGCTACTACAGCCTACTATGTAAGCCACGAGATACATAAAAATAATAAAAAATCACTGGGTAGTTAATTAAATACATGACCATTGAATGAATTATTCAGTGAGCCGGGTATTCAGAGCTAAAAGGCTACGCAGCTTTTAAATGGGAAAGAACTTCATTGAATGTAGACGAGCTCAAAAGACTCAATTTTTTTCCCCTTGTTTCATTGTTTCATTCTCCTGACTATAAAAAGAGTTTGAAAGGGGGGAGATAAATGAATTTTTAAAACTAACAACAAAAGCTCAAAAGGAAAGAAAAGACGAAGAAGGACACACGAACCTGATGTCTTGGATGCCGTCTGCGAAGTACCACGAGACCAATAACCATTGCCCCAAAGATAGCAATTCCAGCAAATGCCATTGTGACGTAAAGACTTCGATTTTCCTTGTGATACACTGTTCGTCGGACAGAGTATGACTAGGGGGAATCACAATACAATATGTTCCATGTTATTACATCAATTAATAAATAATTATTCTCTGACTTTCAACCTGCAACCTACAAAGAGCTGGGTAGGTAGGTAGTAGGTCGTAGGCACTGTTAGGTATAGTACTCTTATGAAATATGTATTTTATTACTGCTCCCTGACAGACCCCCAGCTCAAAGCAACCGGCACCATTAAATCAAAGAGCTAAACTGTATCAAATGGAAATGGAAATGGAAGCCCGATGCGATGTCGAGCCAGTTACTCCGAGCTTGGAGTCAAGAGGCAGTAAAATCAATTTAGTATAATTTCATAAAGAAACCAAAAAAAAAGAAGAAAGAGCTCTCTCAAGACTCAAAATAAATGTCTTCCACTTACAGGTTCATGTGAAAAGATATTTTGTTGTGAATGGGCGGGTTGTGGAATTGCTTCAAACTCAATTTTAGTTTCCAATGTGGAACTGTCGATCAATGTTTCTTCTTCAAGTCGTTGGTTGCCCATGGGTAGTTTGTCCGGGATCTCATTCACCTCTGAAAACAGTCAAAATAATCCACATTTATGTCAGAATGAAGGTGCATAGTCACTGAAACACTCAAATACATTAACCTTTTCGAAACGGTAATATACTTAGTTTTGAATGCTTTCGACAAAGAGGAATTTCTAGTTTTGACTATTTGAAAACGGTAATTTCTAGTTTTCTGACCTTTTGAAAAAGTTATTTGCTAGTTTTTGCCGTTTTGAAAAAGTGCTATTTACTAGTTTTGACCGTTTTGAAAA
>JAQFZC010005158.1:0-14677 GCA_034695205.1 Dicyrtoma fusca | reverse complement strand
TACATGCTTTACGTCCACATAATTTAATTCCTAATTATTGTGGTTGTAGTTTTTTGCCAGATTGTTTTCTAGAAGTAGATGACGGACTTCAGAGGAACAGGAAGCTAACTCAAAGACTAATGGATCATTTCTGAGTTTGGGGGTTTATATATTATGTGCTAACGGTTTTAAATTGGACCAATTGGCTACATAAATCAACTTTGGTGAAAGAAGATATCGTGGTTATCGTCAACCCTACTCGATCAAGAACGTCAAGACGTAGAGTTCATTCTTCAAGAG
The DNA here is from genome assembly GCA_034695205.1 of Dicyrtoma fusca. Lineage (NCBI taxonomy): Eukaryota > Metazoa > Arthropoda > Collembola > Symphypleona > Dicyrtomidae > Dicyrtoma > Dicyrtoma fusca. The sequence continues at coordinate 14,398 of JAQFZC010005158.1, read as the reverse complement.
ATGATGTTGTACGAGTCGCCGATGCGAAGACTGATAGCGGCATAAGAGATCCGTAGCAAAAATGTGCATAATGGATAAACCCGAATATGTCGATGAGACTGATGACGTCCTGCCATGTCCGGGGGAAATATTAAAGCGTTTTTGGATGCCATGACGTCACGATTTTTACCAACATTATTATTTAGAAAATAGTATCTTCAATTCTATTCCAAATTTATTTATTTCGTATAAAATTATTTTAAAATCAATGTTTACTGTGATTTCACAAAATATAACAACAATGGTACGAAGTACGAATCATTGGCAGACTAACGAAAGAGAAAAGGTCAGATTATGCGATAGAGAGATTTTACGGATTCTCGGATTTTTGGATGTAAAATGTGATTTTGCCTGATTTTATTATTAAAACCACGGTCATGTACTTTTTCAAACTACAAGCTACTCATTCTCACTCTTTATTTATATTTTTATATAGTATAGTCGGGATGAACAGTTAGTAACAGAGAATTAAAATAATGGGCAACAATAGGTATAATATATACATATATGAATATATGTCATATGTTTATGGGTATATATACGAACGTAACTATACATATGTATATACTAATATATTATACAGGTACATACGTAGTAGATGCTTGTTGTACTTTAAGTGGCTATTCCGTTTCTCAATTCATAGAGCTCTTCCTCGATATATTTGCCGAAATTGACCGAAATTGTGTTCTTAGGACAAACGGACTCATCAATGCATTTAATAAATCGCTGTTTCCCATTCGATGAAATGAACACCATCATGCTTCCTAAAAACGTACAAATAATACAATTAAAATCCTACAGAATATTAACCTTGCACCATACACTATTTTTTCATATCTAGTGAATTTAGATAATCATTTAGACTTCAGGCTAACAACTAAGCTACTAAAATTAAAATTTGTTAAACGAAATCACCTCCACTTCCTATTCCGGGGCCGATGCTAGCTATTAAGTCGACCATGTTGACTCCAAGACCATGTGCTGTTAACTTGTCTTGCGGTCCGGGAAAACTAGTGGCAACGACTGTGCATATAACTAATCTAAAAACTTGTATTAAAGCGTTTGGAAATACATTGCACAATTTGCTCAACAGCTGATTTGCAAGTGGTTCAGTGTTATAAGGTGAAAGGGTCATGCGTTTCGACATTTTACGGAGACGCTCCTCCCTCGTGAGGTTTTTCCCCATAGGCCATTTCACAAAAAGGACGGTTCTAGAAATCAACAATTTAGTCATAAATACAAGAATAACTTAAACTAATTGAAATTTAGAACATTAGCCATAAATCAAAGCTGGTCTCACACGTGGTTCACAAGGCTGTCGGGATGACCTGGTAATGGGAAGGGCATAAAACAGGACATTTCCTTTGGGGGTACCTGTCCAGCTTCGTCAAGTAATCGCAAGCAGCTACTTGCGACAGCTGCGCTAAGTACAGCATTGTACCCAACACCGTACTGATTTTTAATATCTTTGATCAGTTGCACATCAATTGGGTTAGAAATACCCGTCCAGACAGTACCCGACTTTTTATTTGGTCGAAGGCTGCGATTCCAACTGTGCGTCCCATCCAATGTTTTGCGGAAACTTGACGTTAAATCCCACGGGATTCTGAATGGAAGGACACAACTGAACAAGATCTTGTGCCACATATTTTTCTTAGGAAAATTGACAGCTGGTTTTATGTAATCAACCCCCATCATTCTGTACATCATTTTGATTAAGCTGTAGCCGTCACCCATGCCGTGATGCACTCTGCAAATTAGAGCGGTCCCTAGTCTTTCATTTTGAACAGAGTCACTCCCTAATTTAAAATTTGGAACTAAAAGAAATTCCCAGGGACTTTTCCCTTTTCTCCATGGTGCTTGGAGAAGAGGGCCCATTACACGGTTTAAGTCCGTTTCATCACAAAACCCTTTGCCAGTTTCATCTAAAATGAGTTCTTTTGCATTTTGACTGCCATAGTCGTAGTGTCGTATGTGCTCATTTAAATTAAAAGACTCGTCCTTTTTCCAGAATGAAAAATTCATAAAACAAGTCCAGTACTGCTTCAATTCGGGGTACAAGAATTTCCCAGCGGATCTTTCATGGTCCAAAACCCTCTTTTGAAAAATGGAGCGCAGACACTGAAGATCGACGGGCCCATCAAAGATAAGAATGCAAATAATATTTATTTCTGGATGTTCTGTGATGTCGTCAATGGTAAATAGAGCACTTGTGCCGGACACCGTCTTTAGCAAGTCCCTCCGAAATAGCGTAGCGCACAAACACACAACCAATTTGAGTGGTACAAAAACCGTAATGACGAGAATTAACATTACGATTATATTTAAAAGTACGAAACATGTCAACAGAAAATGAAATACGAAGTCGAATACATTTTTGAAAGATGCAATGATTTTTGCTCTGAAAATACTGTCGAGCCTAGCTGTTGCTGTCATTTTGATAAGCTGTCTACAACTAAAACCCAAAATAAAATGCAAACTAACTAAACCTATTACAAAATACGTGGTGATGTTATTATAATCACATGGTTTTTCGTAAAAAGTCATACGAGAAAAGTATATCATATAAAATAAATTACATAGGTACCTGCTGGACCATAATTACAAACTGCGTCACTGCAAACATTCAGTCGTACTAACTATAGTATACCTATATATAAGACATGCAGAAATACATACCTGGCCATGCTTAAAAAAGCGAAATTGGACAAACCCTGCGAGTGTTAAGTTATCCTGTTTGCACATTGTACCTTTGAAACCATGGATTTCAATTTAAGAACTTTTGACTTGAAACTTAATTTCATACTGGGCAACACAACTTTATTATTGCCGCATTGGCTGGCGAATTAAAAAAAACAGCTTACCAACATTTCCTTGCAAATTATTGTAGTGGGAAGTCCACTAAAGTCGAAGTACGTGCACGTATTGCCCCTGAACTAAAAAAAAGTTGTAACAGATTTGTGTAATTACCTACCTACTATATGTTTATAACCTATACTCCGTCCTAATCCGACAAGCATAAACAGTGGGCTTACGACAAAAAAGTCTGAGTTTCCCAACAACATGTTTTTGCTCGAAAAACAAAATTGTTTTCGTAGGTTAAGGTTAATGTAATGACGCACACGGGCAAAATATATTTGACTTGCTCAGATACATAGCTCAATGATTTAGCAGTTCACCGTCCTTTAAACCGGCTTAGTATGTATAAATAAATACGCTTATATAATAACTTCACCTTGCCCCAGTAGCTTATAAGAAGATTCAGCATTGCATTGTTGATCTGACTTGTGAGTCACCAGCTTAGCGAAAATGTAAACTTCTTGGTCCATCCACTCCTCTCTACTATGCACTACACAAAACACTACCCCTCAAACATACCAAAGGTAATTACAATTACCTACCGTAAATCCTCTTTTACTATGCGGGTCTCTAATTCTACGCGGGGGTCTGAGGGCCTGAATGGAATAATGCGCGGGTCTCCAATAATACGCGTGCATTTAACAGTATGCGGGTCACCGGAAGTATTTTCAGTGTTTAAGTGTACAGAAATTAGTGTAAACCCAACATTTTAGCCACTGAATAGCTTCAATTAAATGACACATACTTTTAAGTCGCTTAAAAGTGTCAAAATTCTTGTTTTTAGCCTGTTTATTCCAACTAAATTCAGAGTAGTAAAACGGTTAGTTTGAATAACGCGGGTCACTATTAATACGCGGGTCTCTAATTGTACGCTGGGGTCCGAGAGGCTGAATGGAATAGTACGCGGGCGTTCTATTATTAGAGGATTTACGGTACTATAACTATCGAAAGTCTATACTGCGCGCCAGTTCGATAATAATTTTATTCGAATTTGACTGACAGAGACAGCAAAGAAATATGGGTAGGTCAGCTTTAGGGCAATTGTCGCAAATACGCTTAGTGCTGATTCGCCTCTGCTTTGATTGCGTACGTTACAACTTTTACTAAAGCTTATTTTTTTAAATTATAAGAAAATAATTTACGGTAACATTGCATGCAAATAAAATTATGACCAGGGGAGTTAGTTTTTCCATGACAAATATAGTCTTACTAACTCTCATCGATTGCATGCACATTTTACCTAATTTCAAGCCCAAAGCTATTCCAGGTGCTCCCCAAAATAAACCGTTTGGCTATAAGATTTCACGCGCATTCTGGAAAGTTGATTCAGTTGACCAATCATGCCATCGCCTCTAAACTCATTTAGTAGCTCTTACCCCCGGTGATCCCGCGGAAAATTTTGTCAATGGAGCTATTTTGGGCGGCGACATTGTGTCCGCGGATACCCAAGATAGTAGGTACCTACTACTTACAATTAGCGATTAGTTAGCTGGTTCGAACATTGCCGATTTCTGGGTATAAATTGTTAATAATAAATTATTGCCAACGCAAAGTATAGTTAATGCAGTTACCGAATTATTGTAGTAACATGAATGCATTAAATGATTTCTACCATCGATTTTTGTTCTTGAAATACTAGTATATATACTGACTAACTACTGTAATACTAGATGATTAGAAAACAATTTATCGTGATATTGCACACAATTAAAATGATGACCAGCGCAGTTATTTTTTCTATGCTGAACGCAGTGCTCACTCTTACGCCCAAAGGTCGCATCGATCGCATGTACATTTTCCCCAATTTCATGTCCAAGGCTGTTCCAGCTGTTCTCCAAAATAAACTGTTTTGCCAAGATTTGACGCACAGCCTCGAAAGTTCATTCAGTTGACCAACTGTTATGTAGACTATGAGTTCAATGAAGATCCAGCAGATTGACCATGCACCCAAAAATAACGCTGCTGGAGCATAGACGTTCATGAATTTGACCCCGATGTAAGTAGTAAGGACGTGACACGTCAGATTGATCACTATAAAGGCGGGCCAAGCATAATCGGCAAAGCAGTCATTGTATAGGTTGTAAATTAGCTGGAATTTTCGGTATAAATGCACAAACTGATTTATGCCATTGAAGCGTGGGTCATGCGCCCGAATTGGAACTTGAATTTTATCGCCTCTTCTGTTGAAGACCGACTGACCTAGCTGCTGTTCTTTGAATTTTCGAATATTTCGAAGCCAGGAGTTAGGATAAATGCTCAGGACGATAAAGAAGATAAACCAGTACAGAACAATCATGTGGAACAAGTGGAGGTAAAAGTATAGTTCTAGAAATGGAAAAACGAAAGTGGCCATCGGGCTTAGGAAAGTGCCCCTGAAAATGTAGAGCATAAAGCGTGGGTGTTCAGTGTCTAGAAGAAATAATCCGAAAAGTCCAAAGGAATTCCAGACCGCCCACGGCACAACAAATGGCAGGACTTTTTCCAAAAGTTTATGTATGGACCCTCCAAATTCTTCTACAAAATTGTTAAATAAATTTTTTTCTAAAATATGCTTTGGAATAACGAATAATGTAGATCGTTCTATATAACTGAAATTCGTTTTTAAATCTAAAATAATAACTGGGTGGATACTTAAGTGTGGTGAATATACCTGTGACCTATGACCTGGGTAAAACACTTACTTGAAATATCGGCATCCATTTTGATAAATTGGTTGAAGCAATTCCCAAGTTCCTTCCTTTTAAGCCATGTATTGATGGACTGGGTAGAGACAGGAATGCAACCAGCCCAATAAAGAAGATGTAAAACAAAACTGACCCGACCCAATACACTTTGATAGTACTTTTGATCAGTGAAGTTACTAAAGAATGAAATGGTGCAATGAGCGCAATTCAAGCAAAAATACAAGATATTTGCTTTCCACACAAATAATCGTATTTTATGCTTAAGACTTTCGGTGTAGGACAGTTTTGAAACGTGAATTTCAACGGAGTTGGTTTTATGATTCCATTTGAAGGGGGAAAGACACAGAAAGTAGAAAGTATTCAGTATTTTTCCAAATTGTTTAAGAAAATTTGGTGTGAACATGATTGACGATGATGCAGTCGTGTGACTTGACTGTTTTCAGTTTTTGATTCCCTTTTAAAGAAAGTATTTTCTGCTCCAACAAAACTGCTTTATTACTAATGAAATCTTTAAATGAACTAGGCACCCGTAAAAATCATGGCTCCTTTTATGAAATGTAATTTCTTAAAATTACATATTATGAAGCTATGTATGTACGTGATCAGAACTGTATTATTTTGGAAATTGCTCGTCGGCTATGCTTATAGATGTCAATTGTTGACAGCGCGTGGCTTCGATAATCATATTCGGTACACAATGATTAAACTATTAAATAACTTATCGTTAGTATTGTCTCAACTTTGAAGCCATTGAGGCGGTACGTTGACGAGATTGTTAATGAGGTTTTTGTGATCCAAGCCTAGTAATTACAGTGTGTACACACGATATTGTTTGCTAAACCTTGAGGTTTCGTTTCGGGAGGTTATTTAACCCATTGTAAGGTAGGTGCGTCCATCCAACTGTGGTTTACTTATTGCTGCGGTTCCTTACAACAAAACACAGAGAAGTAATATTGGCAGGCAGCACTGTACGTATTGGTCATAGCCATAGCATTTAATTATGATATCGCTTATAGCATTTAATTGGGATGTCATGTCTAGCATTTATTTGTAATATCGCTTATAACATACAGTCATATCATTTATGCCATATAATTGTGCTTTGGCTTACTGGGTCTCATTACTTTATCTCCAACAGCATGTTCTTACTTATAATTATGCTATGAATGATATCACAATTAGATGCTATAAAAATAGATATCACAATTAATTGCAATACGCGAATACAGAGTAATGTAAATTCTACGAGCGATAGTACAATTAAATGGTACCCTGGGGCTGGTGGAAAAACTGCATGTTTTTCATTTGATTTGTCACGACTGACTTAGCCAAAAATAAATAATTTATTTTTTCATAAATAACTAAAAAATGGCACCAAAATAGCGACTAGTGATAGGAAAGCCAATGTCTACTACGAGAAAAAAATTCGGCTGAATCGGTATTGAGCTGTAAAGAAGAATAAAGTGGAAAGTCGGAATTATTTTATTGGAATGAAATAATTAGAATCGGGAGTAATTGTTCCTTGAGCTGAAGAAAAATAGCATATAATTACAGCACAATTCTACAAGAATGTGACTACTAGTATCAAAAATGATCCAGTGCACAGTGTTTGCTTTCTTAAAATTTTGTTAATAAAGTCTGAAAGTGTAACGCTTGAGCCGTTGGAATGTTGCAAAAGATTAGAACAGACAAAAGAGCGAACATGACAGCATTCTTCATTGAAGTTCTTTGTTCATTTTATCTAAGGAATTCCACTAGCTGCCTGCTGCCTGCTGAAGGTCTTTACTAGTTTCCGTCAGTTTTCGTTTACTAATTCAGATAATAGATAATATTTAAAAATGAGCTTTATTTTATAAAAGCGTTTTGACTGTAGAACATTATACTTGTTTTAAAGCTATTCGTCTAAAATAAACTTATGTAGGGGTAGCATTAAATTATTGTTTAAATCTCGTAAAATTTTAAAATTGAAATTCATTTATCATTTCATGTCCTTTCAAGCTCGATCATTGTTTTAATTGTAACCCGGAAATAAATCAATCACCAGGAATAATTTGGCTACGGTAGAGGTTAAGAAGTTTTTATTAATTAAAACTGACAATGAATTTAGATGTGTATATCTCAATCTAGCAGAAAATACATACAATTAATTATTGAATCAACCCAGCCTAATATGAATAAGTTGCCAATCAGTAATTGTAATTAGGTATCCCGGAGAATTTTGTGATATAAATCTGAATTACGACGTCTTAGATAATCAACGATTTTCACTTCTTTTAGAGAGTCTTCGTGTCTGCAATAAATAAAACAAAATGGCATTAAAAGATAGATACCTGTGCAAGTGTAAAATTTTTAATTACTAATATAATGCTCGGAGTAACTTTAATAATTAGTAACTAATTTGTAAGTAGAATTCGGTAGTAGTGGTAGTAGATACTGCAGAATAAAAAAAATTAAGTTATTTTGGGTTTATTATATCATAAAATAAACCTCACTTCAGTTAACTATATTATATATATAATATATACTTACAAGTGAAAATAATTTTGCAATTTTTTCTTAAGTAGTTCAGATCCTTGATACTCTTCCGCAAGAGCTATTAGGGGGAGAATATTTTCCGATGATAATTTCTTGGATAGAATAGCAAAGCAGTGCTCTTTCAGCGAATCGTATCCGACCGTATGGGCCATCCTGAGAAGTTTGGCTGGTTTTTTAAATCCCTCATGAAAATCTGGTGGTACAGTGGTCAAGTAGATGAACTCAATAAATGCTGTCATTGTTTCCGGTTCGAATTTTACCTCGGGCACAGTGGATACTGAAAAAGTATCTGAGTTTTTTTCTTTATTAGTTGATGAATTATCGGCTTCAGCTTTTTCTGAAGTTGTACATTGCTGGTCCAGGAGTTTCAAAAATTCTGGACATTTTCCTATTGTAAAATATTTCGTCTTTGATGTTTTTTATTCTGGTTGAATGGTTTTGGCCACATTAAATTACATTAAATTGAAGTGTATTAATCAATGAGCTGTTACCCTCAAGAACCTCCCGATGTGCTCGAAAGATGACAGAATCAGTTGAGTTATGAGCTGAAATAAAAATTGAGGATGTTCTGCTGGAAAGCATCAGTTCGGGTGTAGAACATATAAATGTAATATCTGCAGTCGATTCAAGTTGCTCCCAAAGGTGTGTCAACTTTTCTTGAGCAGCATCTTCCTCATCCTGAAGATGCATCTTCTTACTAATTGCTGCCATATTACAGTGTCCTTCAAAGACATTTTTCATCAGCCAGATTTTCAGCGTAACTGTCAACGGGTAGCGGGATTTTAGCTCGTCTACTGAAATCAGATTTTTGTAGCCCCAAACCCACGTTTCTCCATCAACTTTGCAAAGTCCACTTCCTGTAAGAATAAAAAATTACATAATTCGAGATTACACATTGAAGCAAAGCAGATTATGTAAATAGTTTAATAAAAAATAAAAAATAATAATATTATTTTACTTACTTCTCCACCGAACAGGATGTTGAGCATGTGCAATACGAAAGTCGAAACCATGATAGAAGAAGGCCTCAGAATTTTTCAGGCTCAGTCGGTCAAGTGACAAGTAGACGGAATAACATCCGTCAGCTGGCTTTGCTCTTAAGTGCAGTCTCCTACAAAGATGATTAAGTAATTATGATTATTATTAACTGATTGATTTAGTTTTTGGTAAATCGTAACTAAAAAACTGAAAACTTGATTCTAATATCCAAGACAGAAACTCACCATTGGCTTTCAGCGATAAAACTTGACTTGAGTTTAAATGCAGGGGATGAAAGCGATAACGGTGGCTGGCTTTGGCTTGTAACGGCTGTTTTTACTTTTGAATTTTGACTGTCGTTCCCCACAAGCCAGGCAGGAACTATCCAGGAAAACGTGAATTCTTCTTTGTCCTGAATATTATTTAATTTTACAAAATTTAAAGAATCACCATGAACGTATACTTTATATTTATTTTTGAAAAAGTGAGCTTTTTTATATAAAAAATAGTAGTTAAAGTAAAGGAATGCTTTTGTAAGGAATTTACCTTCCAACTGATGACATTACGCTTGACTGGCACTTCCAGTAGATTTCTAATTTGACGGTCCGAATCCACCAAACAGGGGTCTGGTGGAGATGGGGAAATCTCAACTATTTCCTCATTTACAGAATCTCCTCGGTTACTCTGTGAGAGTTTTAATTCTGCTCTATCGGGACAACTTATATCATCTCCAGTTTCCCCAGTGATTGTCGTTATATTGATGAGGTCTAGTTCGTCTACTTGATTGGGAAAATGGAGTGGGGGACCATTACCTTGGGTAACGTTCGTAGCTGAATCTCCTGCGTCTCTCATTGACATTTTAATTTGATTTTGATTTAACGGTTTGATCCGTTTTGATTAAAATAAAGCCAAGTTTTTCTCTAAGCTTACTAGCAGTTTTTCAGTGTTAAGGTATATATGAAAATATGGGCATATAATTAATAATATATATAAGTACCTAATGTGCTAACTTTAGTTGTGACTATTATCGATAAATTAGCTTAGAAAAAAAATTAAGTGAATAAAATTACTAAAAATAGTCCATATACTACTAGATTATTATAAATAAGTATAGCTAAGTAAGGGAAAGGAGATGGAGACAGGGCAGGGATGGGACACGGAAGAGGTTAACTTTACTTTACCTAATTTTATTGACTCCTAAAAAGACTACTGTATACTGAACTTGGACTTGAACTAACTAACTGAAACTGAACTAAAATACTACACTACAACTACAACCTGCCTGCCTACAACTACACTACAACCAACACCTATACATGAAGTCCATTTATTCGGAAATCGGAATAGCATGCATTCGAACGAATAAAATACATGATTATTATTAATAGTAATAAAATTATTGTTTTAGATAATATTATTATTCGGAGCATATTCACAAACAAAGTTGGGTCGTAGTTTGCGTTGTGCTGTCAGTACTCTAGTTATGACACCATGGCATTATGGTACGGACTTAAAAATTAAATCTCAATAAAATCGAAAATCGAAATTTCTACTGAATACTACCTTGACTACATTACATATTATCATGTAATTATTGCGCAAAAAAACAAGCGTGATATTGAACGCTGAATCTTTTATTATGTAAAACGCCTTCGCAAATGTACCAGTAATTATCAGTATACATATTATACAGTTCAACTTACTATGAAAATCATCTACACTTACTTACAATGTATGTAAAAATTGAGCGTTGTAAACATGTGATTAAGTAATTGAAGAAAATCAACTGAAATTAGAAAATAAGAATAGTTTATAATTACCTATCCAAGTGCAGTGTTTGGAAATATTGAGCAAGTCACTAGGAATGTTCATAACTATGCGAGTGAGCACATTTATATTATGATATAATTACATCATTATTAATAAAATGTTCAAACTTACGCCTGCAGTTATATTTTTTAATAACATCATACTGTAATACATATATATACGTTACGTATTATCCGAAAAAAAATAGCAACGTACATCTATACGCATCCGCAACTTTGAAGTGGTTTTCTTAATCAGTAGTAATACATTGTGCGATCCCGGAAGTTGAACTAATGGAGTTGATGCTACTGAAGACTTGGCTGGTACTGGTTTCCGGTATAATTTCAGAGTGAGACTGCTCGACCATCACGTTTTGGGCTTGCAAAAGTTTTTTTTCGCTTTCCAAAAATCGGATACAAAGATCATGCATTTCCAGTCTTGACAACGAAGCAAGAAGCGTACCCTGAAGTCATACAACGTAACAATGTTAGCTTGAACCTTTCAAAATTAGTTTATTATCGGTATTATTATAAAAAAGGCAATTAGATCTTAATTTTTTGTCGTACTGTTGAAAGGGAGCCATCCGTCTGAGATGCCATGGAATGACTTGATTTTGGAGCTCCAGTTCCACTTGACTGCATCAAACTACTTTGAAAATTTTGCTGCATTACACTATCCACACAGAAGAGGTAATATATTATCTTTCGAATGAATAATTTATGAATTTCAAAAAAGCGCATTCATAACATCACTATCTGGAATTTTATTTTATTTACCGTATTTCATCGAGGAAACTTATGTGGTCCAAATGAATATTTTTCACCAAAGTAGTGGAACCGTTCTCGGTATCCGTTTTTGCCTTTCGTAGTTGATCGCACTCTACCTGCACTTTCAACAAATTTTCTTTTTCCTCCGCCAGCTTCAATTCTACAACAATTTTCTCCTCTTCCAATTTGCGCAAATCTTCAGTCCATTGTCTCTTCATTACCTTCTTGGCTCCATCTAATTCTGCTTTTAAGCCATCTTTTTCTAAGCACTTTTCACGGTATTCATATCTAGAGTGGTAAACAAAAAAAAACAGTTTTGGGTTAGTTCGACTATGAGAGCAGCATTCATTATTCATAACCATCACTCAATGAATAAAATAAAAAAATTTTACAAGATGAATAAATAACAAAAGGGGTTTGAAAGAGTATCTATTCATTACTGAAGAATATCCAAAGCCAAAATTAGATCTTCGGACTGTTCTCCTGCTTCCTCCAGCAGGAATTTGAACTGGTCAATCTCACTTTTTAAAATGGCAGACTCTTGTACCATACTTTTGGCCTTTTTCAGTCTTGCATCAATATCGTCAGTCTCTTCATCGCCGATGGGGAAGACCCGCTGATAATCATCCGTCAGTACAACACTTTTGCAGTATGGGCATTCTTGCCTACAAATAATTTAGAAAGTCAGTCAGTAAAAAGAAATAAAACGAGATTTTATTCTTATTCCCCTACAAGAATTCAAATTAGCTTACATAAATACTTACAGATTATGTCACGATGTCACGAAACTAATAATTACATTGGGTATTTACCCCTAACCTACTTCCTAATTACATATTTGCACCAAAAAAAGTATAATTTCATCATCAAATAGAACATAGACAGTTGACAGTACTATATTAGGATTTAAACTATAATTATAATACTTTTGTTCCAGAACTCACCGTGGATTCACCTGCTTATTAAACCAGTCTTTAAGACAATCCAAATGGTACAAGTGACCGCATTTGGTTGACACGATGTCGACGTGAACGTGAACTTGTTGTTGCACAGCCCCAGCCCTAACCCCAGCAGAACCCTCCAAAGAATCATAATCATCGTCAACTTCTTGCCAAGGTTTTTTAGTCAGGATTTCACGACACACGATGCAAATGAAACTCATTTTGAAAGAATTAAATCAGTGCACCTTCTACTCTCTACTGAAACTAAATATGTTCAGTAAAAACTATTCCGGAATCAGTGAAGAATTTAAAATCAAAATGTTGAATGTCGACGAAAGTTAAAGTTGAAAGTATCAGAGTATTTAATTAGTATCCTCAATCCTGAAAGTAACAAGAACAACAATCAACAATTGACAGTGTCAAGTTCATAAGTAATAAGAAAGAAGATACATGATAATATTATTAGCTACAAAATAATTTATTTTTATTATGAACATGTGGATGATGTGGAACGAATGACGAAATATCTATGACCTAATATGTAATACCTAATCAGTAATTAGGTAGGTACATCCAAAGCTAAAATAACGAAATATTTACTAAATAAACTTCAGTAATGTTGAATGTATAACAAAATACAGTTAGTCTACGTACGAAGTAAAAAAAATTACCAAAATTAGATCCTTGCAGCCTTCAGTCAGCAGTCAGTGTGACCGACAGAATGTTGAATGTCAAAAGTGTCTTTTACACCACCACAAAACTACGATTGACGATCAGCTCAAACGTATTAGAAACGACAAAATAACTTTATAAATAATTTGTTATGATTCCAGGCAATTGGGATTTTGATTGTGACGATCGGTCCAGAGTTAACGACTGACTGACGCTGCCGATGACGATAGGAATGTAATACACTGATTTTGACTAATTACTAATTTTGTTCCACTTTTTTTAAAAGTTTATGAAGCTAAATGAAGCATTAAAATAAGTGCATGGCAATTTACGACGAGACCGCGCAATCATTGCTGTTATCTTTGACAGAGTTTAGTGCTCGTATTACGCTTCTTTGAACATGATTGATGTGATGATAGAGTTTCAAGTACCTACAAAATAAAAACAACTGATAATTAATGACTGAGTCAGACAAGTGAGTCATCTTTAGTTGTCTTTCTACTGCATCGAGTAATTTAATCGCATCGTCAATTTATTAGGGGCTTTGCAATTGTATTATTATTAATCTTGGTTTTATTAGACCGATAGACCGATTGTTAGACCTTGATTCGTTGATTGCATTAGCGACTTTAGCAATAGATGGACTGAATAGTTGTTAGGTCATCAATGCTTAAGTCGTTAAGTGTGTGAAATTGATCTATTTTGATCATGATCATCATTTTCAGCAATGGTTAGGAGGTGTTTCACAAGCTTTGCTTAAGCATTGATAACTGAACAATATTGTTAAAGTTGACCAAGGTTAAAGTTGCATGTGATCCCATAGGATAGCTCCTTCCACCCGAAATAGTTGAAATAAATATGTATATACCTCAAAGTACTTTACATAAATGTAAATACCACGACCTTTAAATTTTTATGCCTTTATTAATAATGTGTGATAATACTAATGTATACCTATGCATATTTGGTGGATTACTGGATGTAACAAAAATAATTACCATATATTCTCTTTTAATACGTGGGTCTCTAATTGTACACGGGGGTCCGAGGGTCTGAATGGAATAATGCGCGGGTCTCCAATAATACGCGGGTCTCTAACAGTACGCGGGTCACC
>JAQFZC010005157.1:0-14678 GCA_034695205.1 Dicyrtoma fusca | reverse complement strand
GTTTATCTGCCATGGAAAAAAGCTTATTGATTCGACTTTAATTGGGCCTGCAGAAGCCGTACTTTACTGTTGCCGTCCTTTATACGGTGGAGGCAATGCCACGTAAGTTAACATATATATTTTCATGAATCTAATTGACTTTTTCAAAATCGTATACGATTCTATAGAATCTATAGAATCTATAGATTCTTACGTTTTTAAAAATGCATTTTATGTATTACATAATAGTTGTAAAATAAACAATTTAAATGTTTAAGACTGAACATTGACATCGGAAATTTTTCTCTCTAGCAGTTCACGACGTCAACTTGACCCTTTCAGGGGTGAGCCTGGACTAGCTTGCTTTGGAGAACTGTCCACTCAGCAATTTTCGGCTCGCAGTGTTCCGGTTCGTCGAGATTTGGATAGCTACCCGTTCAAGATCGAACTAATGAAGGAAATTGCTGAGTTCGACTAAAGAAGATTACTTACTATGCGATGTAGGTAGGCGCCTATGCTATGTCGGGAAGTATAAACAGCAACACCTGTGGTAATTAATCGATCCCTGCGTAATTAAAAAAATAGATATTTAAGTGTTCACGGATGTGCCTACAAGACGGGTAGACTTAATCACATACGTAGATTAATCTAACGTACATTAGTTAATTATTATCACCGCGCTCCGTTGTGAGTAGCATAGTTGAAGAACTACGTCTCACTAATCCGTCAACTATAATAATTAAATCTTAATTAATTCTACAATTATTTCTCTACTTTTACATAAATTAATCTTTTAAACCTTACCCTTGGTCACAATTTTTGAAATTTCAGTATAGACGTCATAAATAGTTTATTGTTTCATATAAGAAAATGCAATAAGTAAAGTATTTATGAATGAAGTATGTACGCGCATTTTGGAAAGTTTCAATAAATAAAATTTGTTTTTCGACTGATGTTGTGTGTTTTAAGAGTGTACTGCACGATTAGCAAAAATCGTCCCAGTCATATTATATTGCACTTAAGAATTTTATAGATTTATATACATCGAATAATCCTGATTTTTTTTCACTTACATTCTAGTAGTCAATATTAGAATGATTTTTCAATTGTATGAAATAATTTTTTTGTAGACAAAAATATATTATGTACTGTATCTACCTTTTGAAAATCACTTTAAATTGGCGTCTCCATACACAAGTTTAATTGAAACAGTATTTTATTATTATTAGATAATTATTATTTATTATATAATTGATTATTTCGATGATTTATGGTCGCATAGATGCATTTGATACGAATAATTTCTTATTATGTACGTTACAACGTTACTATTTAATTCAATTATGTGCGGGCGCTTGGAAAAAGTCAACTAGTATTTCGAAATCCTGACGGTCCAGAACTTCCATGAGGAGTGGAACGCGACTCTTCACATTGATTCCGTTATACTTGTGCTTATCAATGTAGAGATCCGTAATCATTCCTAGTACAAAATTGTGATTGTAGAGTTAATAGGGCAGTTTGTCTGTATTTCTTAATTTTGATCGGTACTTAGAATATATATATGAATGCGAGTATTAGCTACCATAAAGTCGATCCAAATAAGAAGGTTGACGTTTATGTACCGCCCTGAGCTTGTCCGCATTTTCTAGAATGTGTCTGTACTCCGAAGAAAGAACCTGGACCACTTCCGGATCATGTGCTTGGATTTCTTTCAGAGAGTCCACGAGAGCCACTTGCTTCGAAAGAACAAGGAACCCTTCCAGTTTAGGCCGAATAAGCTGCAAGGTGTGAAGGACGCTTTCCTCATTAAAATCTGTTCATTAAATAAAATTAATTAATAAATTAGATTACTTTCATGGAATTTTATTTCTAAAAGAAATATCTAAAAAAAAATATAATCATTTTACCGAATTCGATTTCCAGCCGCATTTTTTTCTTAATCGCTTCTTTGGTCAAGCAATCTTTAAGGATCGATATTGTAGAAATGTTATCTGACTTGAAGCTCGCTTCGCCTTTACTACAGTACAGAAAAATATGCTTGAAAATCACATCTATCATTTTAAAAACAGCTTTTCTGTAATAGAACCTGCGTATCGAGATTACACGTACCTATACATACAATTAAGCAGTGTATCTAAAAACGAAGATACAAACGTGAGCGAAGCTTCCCCCGATGACGGTGCCCGCTCTGGCATTTCAGGAATGCAATTTACAAGCCAAGAATGCATTTCGGTAACGCTAAATGGCCCCTTCAGTGTCAGTGAATTGTAGGGTCTAGTATCAATAAAAATGAAAGTGAGTCAATTCAATAATGTTTAGGTGGATATTTATCGAATGTACGAATCGTTAGTGATGCAAAAAACTACTACAGAATAACTAATACAGATAAATTCCGCGAACCGATTAGGATCATAGGAATGACATCGAACGTGAAGTGATAGCGGCTTAATACTGAATGATCGAACTTGGCAGCATTTCGGTTGAATTCTGGGTGTGATGTATGCCTGAATACTTCCATGCTGACCCTCAATAGTTCTTAGACGAACTTCAATTCTAGTAGTATTTGCCTGGCATCGAAATGTCACCAAAAGGAAGTTTCCACTCTGCACCATCAATCCACACACAAAAAATGAAGTTAAATTAACCTGTTCGAAACTGGGAAACCATGGAAAAATGCTTTACAAAAGCGTTTACTCTACACACTGTCTTTTTTAAGAAGGTCAAAACTATGTAGAAACTAACATGTTTTAAAGCATTCAAAACTTGTAAGTAACACTTTCAAAAAGGTCAAAACAAGAAAATGACATTTTGAAAAATGTCAAAACTAGAAATCACCATTTTCAGAGAGGTCAAGCTCAAAATTACATTTTCAAAAACAATCAAAAACTAGTACATAACACTTTGAAAAAGGTCAAAACGAAAAATCACTATTTTCAGAGGGATCAAAACTAGGAATTACCATTTTCAAAAGGATGCAAAACTAAATATTACCGTTTTGAAAAGGTAATTAAACAAAAACAAAAATTACAAATTAGGTAATATTAAATAGGTGGCCAGTACGTACATCCTGATCGCAGTGACTAAAACTAACCACTGCCGAGTTTTTCTCCACGTCTAAGAGATCCACTGGAACGTCACTTTGTATCAGAATCGTGTCAATGGGGGACTCAACTTCCAGTGTTAGTAAGTAGGATGCATCCTCTTTGCTTAGAACCATCTTGCACGAATTAAATGCACAGAAATTACAACTAATTTAGTAGTGTAATAAAATAATTATAAAATTTAGTACTATTTAACTTATTCACTTGACCAATTTTACTTTGTCGTTGACAGCAAAGAATGGAATAGCAGACAATCCTCCATTGTTCATTTGTGCAGCTGATTGGTACTTTTCTCTTTCTTGAGCTACTCTAGCTGTCAGTTCCTCGATTTCCCCCCTAAAAAATCAAAACCTAGGTTTTACACGAAGAAGTGAATTAAACAGCTATAGCTAATAAACTAATAATGCGTCAACAACTGTAACTTACTTCAGTTTTACGAGCTTCTGCCTCGTATCATTCGAAATACTGAATGAGCCATCGTCAACCATCACTTTCTTGTCCGTCGTTTCCGTCGTAAGTCCAATGATCCAGCCTACAAAATAATGTAAAATAGAAGCAGTTTTTTAAAATCAAAATCAACATACAAAACTGATCGGTAAAATAGAGAACGAAATCAAATTCAGTAACCTGAGTAAGTAGCAACCAGTAGTTCCTCGAAACCTTCATTGCCAAAAATCCCCCCTTGAATCCCTGTGATGCTTTCATTGCAAGCCTTTTACGAATCATAACAATTAAAAATTGTTTTAACCCACTAGTTAGTAAGTATGAAGTAGATCAATAGCAGTATAATAGTAATAATAATAATAATAGTTGATAGTAAAACAGTTAATTCTGGACTTACATGTGAAAATATGAGCCTGGGAAGAATCGTCTGGTAGTTTTCACGATCTAAAGAATACACGTGAATGGTTCCATCATCAAAGCCTACAATGAGCTCTTTGTTCCCATCCGAAGTCAGATCAAAAAAGTCGAAACAAGTTACACCCGCATTTAATTCCGTCTCAAAAGTCCACTTTATGTAGCCGTCATTTCTGCGAAGAAGTACACCATTAAATCATTACTAAACACCTCTTAACCTTTTTGAAACGGTAATATACCTATTTAGTTTAACACGTTTTTGAAAATGAAACTTTGTTATTTTGACGTTTTTTGTTTTTGAAAATGGTACCTACCTAATTACTAGTTTTGAATGTAGATATCTGAGAAGTTAAATTTCCCGCTTTTTGACCTTTTTAAGAATGCTTTAGTCACTAGTTTTGAATGATTTTGAAAAGTAAAATAACCAGTTTTACATTTTCTGATAGTTTTATTCCCTATAGTTTTGAATGTTTATGAAAAGTGTAATTTGGAGTTTTAACCTTTTGATAGTGTTAGTCACTAGTTTTGAATGTTTTTGAAAACGTTAATTTCGAGTTTTGACCTTTTTTATAGTGTTAGTCACTAATTTTGAATGTTTTTGAAAAGTATAATGTCTAGATCTGACGTTTTTGAAAGTGTTAAATCCTTGTATTATGCCTTTCGAAATTGTTCGAAATTATTCGTGTTGACTACTTTCAAAAGTGTATTTCTGGTGTAAAGACTTTTTTAAAGCGCATTAGTTTCCTGGTGTGCCAGTAGTTTCGAATAAATGAATGACAGCTTCATTAAAAATAAAAAAATGCAGGTATACATAGATATTATATTATTAATGTATGAAAACATTGTTAATTTTACTTACTTTGCAACTGTAATCAAGCCGAATTTTCCATCTGTAGTTCCATAAATGATGTCACTTCCGTTCTCCCCACCATCACCAAATACCGGGATCACACACGATGGGATTCCTTCTAAATTAATAATGTAGTTTAATTTAGCTCGATGCAAAATCCTCAAGGAACGATCCTTACATGCTAAAATTGGTATAAGGGTCTTTGCCTGTAATTCAAATAGTAAAAATGCATATTTAAAACGAATTATGTACTTCTCATTCGTAATATTAAATAGCACAACTAGAAACCAATTACAACAACTGCTGAACGTATCTACCTACATATAATAACATTTATGTACTTTGAAGGTCAAAGTTCACACTTTATTGTACCTTATCAAGGGACAGTGCTGACACGAAAGCAATTTCATCATCTGACACATAAAACCCAGCATCTTGACAGTCTTCGAATTGACTGTACACATTTTTTCCACTCACCAACAGATGACTTCCACAGACGAACCTGATGTTGGTTCCAAACATTAAATAATTAAATAATTTAAGTAATTATTAAATACATTAATTTTATCACTAATTGAATGCTTACATGCACTTAATAGGCTCAGCTAAATTAGTGTCGAATTCAAGGAAGAGTTTTCCCTTCTTTGTAAATCCCTTCACGACATTTCCCGATGCAACAAACACTTTATCTCTGGCTGTAATTACATAAATAAATAATACATAATTATTATAGAAAACCCAATTAATCTAATTACTACTAATTAGCACCCAATTACTCCCTAGATTGTAATCTGAAGCCACTTTATTTTGTTTTGTACCATCTATTAATTAATTAACCTAAAGCTTATTTTTTTTAATTAATTCACAATAATCAATTCTAAATGTTGCAGTTATTTTGCATACCAACTGCCCCTCCAAGTTGTATAGCAGCGATCGGAGCTTGAACATTAACTTTACAGTTGTACACCGGCTCAATATTTTTCCAACCGATTACTTGCAGTACCCCATCTCGATTTGCGATTGCTGCCTAAAAAATGTGTTGAATAATAAAATAATACTGATTATTACTTATAATATTAAAATAAATAATAAATAAATAAAATTAAAATAACACCTTGATGCTATATGTATTATTACGATTATGATAAATAGGTACAATACGAACTGGAAAGTAATTATAGTAAAAATTAAAATAATTACCTTTTGTAGGGACCCATCCTCATTAAAATTGGGTATGAGTTTAATACAATTTGGGAAGGATGAGCCAACGTGTAGGTAATCAACCCTCGACAAGTTTATTTCCATTTTCTATATAATTATATTAAACCGAACTAGATTTTTATTCAATCCTCTCCTCGATGAAAAAATACTGAGATAATTTGGCATTTGCACGAAATGTAGTTTTATTTTTCCATAGATTTTTTCTTAGGAACGGGCAATAGTAGTAACACTAAAATACCTACATAAGTAAATAATGACAGACTGAGGCTAGTTGCTAGCGTTTAAAGTGCCTAATAATATAATTTCAGAAAATACTCCAAAACTTGAAATAATTAAACTAGAATACCTGTAGGCAACCGTCGATGCAAAAACACTGAATGTTTGGCCCTTTTGCGTCGCTTGGCAACCATCGATCTGACTAGTGAATGTTATAAAGCTGCCCCTATTTTGAAAAGGCAAACTTTAAACGTATGGAGCTTGCATAAATAACCTCTAAAGATTACTTAGACGTAATTTGTGGACGCCCCCGACCCCCGGCTAAAGTTCGAAGCTTTTAATTCCTTGGGCAGCCGCCTTTGTGCCGTTTTGCCAGTTGTTAGTTGCCACTGGCCAGTGTGTCGTACTCGTGGTCTTCTTAACTAACTACTAGTAATTATTATATTAATAGTTGTTAGTCTTTCATCAATAATTATTCAATAAATTGGATTTTCGACCTACTAATCAACAAGGAACAACACGAGCGACGGGTAATTAAATATAATTTTTAATTAAATTAAAAAAATTCATTAACACAGGCTTACTAGTTAGATTTAGTAAAAATTCGATCTTGGAAGTTTAATGTTGTATGGGCACGGGTGCATTTACAGGAGCGTACATTACATGCCGCTCATTTTTTTACCGTATTCTATGCATTCCTTAAATTGCTCGTCAGTGAAATTAAATTACAAATTCCTGTTCCAGCAATTAATTAATTACCTTACTAGACTGCAAGACAAGTATGCAGTAGGTATTTAGGTACGGAGGGTACTATCGGGTAATTGTGATTACGGATAAACTGATAATGTAGCTTATCACAGTTACGAACAAAGTACCCTTATTAGTTGTTAGTTGTTGACTGCTTAAAGTTAACAGCTAATAGGTATTTGAAATGTTTTGTAAACGTACCTATTTATAATAATGGAATTCATTGGAATTTGAATTATGTGAAGCTTCGTTGAATTCAAGGCTTATTGGCCTGAAGGTGGGTGTGGGTTGATGATGAACTCTGGTACTAATCAACTATTACGAACTATTGGCTGTTAACTAGATTTCGAGTTCCCGATTTGGGTAATTAAAAAAGCTTCACGGGAAACAACTTGGTGTGTTTTTACTCGTGTGTAATAAGCCGAAAAAAGTAACGTGTTTTTTAATTTTTTTTTACAGTTTATGACGGTAGCTGGAACTACTGCGTATGAACTAAAGGTCAAAGGTTGAAGGTTCAAAAAAGTCATCCCAGCTGTCTGTTGTACGTGATCGACTGCCGTATTATTTTGCATTTTCGAAAATGGAACGCCGGTTCAATAATAACGCGAGTCTGACCAAATTGTTGAAGGATCCTCCGGGTATTTATCGGTGGTCTGTTGTGGGTCAAGCACTACGGGAGTCTCTAACGGAGCTTGGAAACCAGGGGAAAATCAACCCATTCATTGAACACCATACTCTTAAAGTAGCTACGAGAACAAAAAATAGTAATTAATAATTTATTTTTGAACATTTAATTTTTTACTTCGTTATTATTACTATAATTTCAGTACACTGTCACTGTCAACTGTTGACTGTGCGCAAAGGTTAGGCTTGCTAATAATTTAATTGCCTATACTTCTACGAGTGCATTCTAGTTCTTTGTTGTTAGTGATAGTGATAGTAGTAATAAATTATCTTATCTCAGTTTGATTCAAAATTACCTACTTTTTTTTTATCATTCCAGGTTTTCGACCAGCAGATGACAGAATCCATGAGCGACATCGTTAAACAGGATGACATAAAGTTTAAGGAACCGTTACAGTTCCAAGGGAAAGGTCAAGAGAAGCATTCTTTCATCGATGGCTCGTGGGAAATGCACATTAGAAATGTCATCTTGGGTCCTAACTCGATAAAACCTGTCGTTGTCGAAAAAGTGAGGATCATGGCCTTGATCATGGCAGACAATTGGTCAGACAAAAGTGTGGAGCAGCGGAAGATCATTCAGTCCCTCATTGGGAATAAGCGTGCACGAAAGAGGAAGCGGTGATCTGATTGCTTCATACTTCATTCATTAACCAAAACCAGTGTCAATAATAATTGTATTACTATTTAGCATTAACGTTGATTAATAATTTATGACTGTACGTAATGCATTACGTACCTATATGTTAATTATTGGTAATGAATTTTGACTTATATATGTATAGTAATTAATTAGATATTGCGTCTCATTTGATGCTAAAGTATAAATTTCCCCGTGTTAATTGTCAGTTTTTAGTATGATTGAATGGCAGTTATGTTGTTGATTTGGCAAGATTTGGTTAATTAATTTATTCTGTAGCTAAACTTGCTTTCGATTTTTGACCCATTGTAAATTAGGTAATCAAATAAAACAAACAACTTGTTGCGTACTGTTGAAAGAAAATCAAAACATAATAGCGTTGTGTTTGTAATAGCATGCCGTTGAATAAGTTTTTATTTTTAGTCTCTACTGTGCTTTAATTATTGTTCTTAATTCAAAATATCGCTTTGGCTAAATGTAACTCTCCAAATCTTAAAATAGTAAAACAAATTCAAGTAGAAACATTCCACTATATTATGCCACAACTAACCACTTTAAACTAATGAATAAAAATCAGTTTTTCTTAAATAATTTAATAAATCTATCAAAATGGCTTTATTTGCCATCGGATCCGTCCCTTCGTTTATCCCCATTCTACTATACCTTATGCAGGTTTCAAAAAAAAATAAATCAAACATTTCTGATAAGTCTGAAAAGATGCAGATATTGTTATCTATCACAATCGGCATTTATTTACATAGTGCAGACGAAATAACTTGACAATCCTAATTATTGCCTAATATGAAGATACCAACAACATCAACAGGGCCACACGTTGACTTACACCTGACGTCGTCAAGATCGAACTATTCTCGAATTAGAAAAAATTAAAATGCGAAAGTTGGAGCCAAAAGAATTTTAAATTGGTCAAAAAAGGTTTCAAAAATGGACCTAACTATTAGGGGCTACTAGTGCAAAAGTACATAACAATCAGCTTAAGATTTTACATTCAATTAATAGTTGAGTTTTTTTCAGATTGTAAATTAAGTATTTAAAAATTTGCGTTTTAAGGACTGAGATAAACTAGCATTGAAAAATTCAAAATTTATCTGAATCTGGTCCAGAACCCTCTTCAAATCCGTCTCAAAAGTCTGTACGGATCCGTGAAGTTTGGCGAGGGACGCGACCAACAGAAGCTCGGTAGCGAAAGACTAGGGATTTCATCCAACGATCCAACTTCAACTATGTAGCTACAATGAACATTCAATACTTTTCTTATGGTAGAGCCACGTTGCTAGTGTTAGGATTAAATTTAAATGGACCTAACATTGAATAAATGAGAGGAACGCTTTTGCTAGTGAGAGTTTAGTTTAGTGTATTTATTATAAGTATAATGACAACAGTTTGGGGAGCCCGAAGAGCGACCCGGATGGGAACATGTCCAGCATCCGGATGGATTAGTATCGACAGATTGGCGTTTATATACGCTAATAGTTTTAGTGTGTTGAGGCTGTGGGGCCTCTTACATAATATTGTTAGCAAGCCTGGCATTTCCATGAGAATGGAAATGCTAGCCTTGACGCTGAGTCAGGAGGGTTCATGCCCTGCCGTGGACCCTGACTGCTGTGTCATGTCTGATAGAAGATGCTGAGGTCAGTTTTGGCTAACTTGCAGTTCTCACGGGAATGAGAATGCAAGTGCAAAATGTAAGCAATGCATGTATGCGTAACACTAGCTTAAATCTCAATTACTTACTCAAATTGTAACATTGACATTTAATAAAAATTAATAAGAATACGCTATTACTACACTAGGTGGATGTGCTGATTCAAGGGTATGACTAAAGTTACTTCTTTTGAACAAATAACAAAATAACTATCAACAGAACAGAAAATTTCCATTTGGCCAGGAGCACACATCGACAGCAGACTGCTCCGTCTGACGCGCGCAAGACTAAATAGTGGAATTAAACATTTTAGTATTTAAAGCATACGGCACTTTCTTCCTCACTTAACGTAACACTTTCATGTATATTTACAATTGTATACGAATAGGTTAAACACACATTTACAAATATGACTGGAATTAATCGCAGCTAAACAGAAATTCGCTCCGCCTCCACTTATTCTCTAGGTAAATGTTGTTTAAGCTTGACGCCAACTAATACAATCTCGCAAACGATTGAATTTAGTCGTAGGACGAATAAGTTATTGGATTAATTACCACAACAAAATATTTGTATCGTTAAATAACTTGTAAAACAAAAAAAACGTATTTCACGCATTTGTATGTTGCTTCTTACTGATGTTCGTAAGGCACTATTTGCTGTAGGAATTCTGATCTGCGAGTTTGCCACGAGGCTACTTCAGCTCTGATCATTCCAAGTATGTATTGCGGTTATCGGGCTTGAGCCTAGGACCAGCATGCATAACATATTATACAATACATTTTTGGATTTAGGATTCTTACTTCCGTACTGTTTGCCGCTGTATATTTAATTTTGCTCTTCAGCAATTTCCTTTTAATATTTTAGAGGCAAACCTAAGAGATTCGCCATTAGGAATTACCTGATAGCCCGAGAGGCGCGACTCACTCGGTCTACCATAATAAGCCTCCTGCTTTTAACCTTTCCTATGTTGACTGCGATACCATAGCGATACTATATGTAATGAGAAGAAGGCATCACCCACGTGCATGGTCATTGGCGGAGCTGTGCCTGGAGAGGGATAGATGTTCATTGTTCATTCAAATCTCTCCATTCACAGATCCGTCCCAATTTCCCATTCACCTGAGTTATCCTACTCAAGTAATGTAAGGACCAGAGTGTTTATCTATCAGCATACAGGATCAAATCCTATGTATCCCACTGTAGGCTAGTGAGGACAGGCCTAGCCCCATTTAACCACCCTGTCGCTCTCTATTTCACGCATTTCTGCTAGTTGCCTTTAATTACGTTAAAGGGTATCCTTAAATTACGTTACGCTTTTTTCAAAACAAAATTCTCCCCCCCCCCCTTCAGATACAATATTTGGTAATAATTCAGTAACCCCCTCCCCCTCTTAAACATATATTCTACAGCAAGTATTTAGGCTAAACTTCCAACTACTAACACGATCTACGGTGAACTGGGTTTTTGAACACAAAGTATTTTCGGGATTCTCCTTTTTCTTAAAAAGTGGTTACTTTGAGTTTGTTTTTTAAATAAGAAGTTTGAGCTGAGTTCAAGATTCTGTAAGCTTTATTTACAAGTCTCCGGCTATTCAATATATGAAATACTACTTGCCAATAACGAAGACATATCGTCACTGCAAAGTGGTCACATTTCAAGCCAACAACTCAGTTTTAAGATTAGTAGAAAAACACAAAGGTTATGAATAAAAAGCTAGGAGACTGTAAGAATGGCAAAAGGCTTTGCCTCAGTTTTTGTCTAATTATTTTTTATCTTGTAACCAATTTAAAAACGAATTACTGTGCTAGATCCGCAATACGTTTTCTATAAAATGTGCTGTGACATTATTGCGCAATTTTGCTGGATTGGGCAGCGTAGGGGGATCTGTGAGACCCATTTCAAACAATGCAATATGGATGGACTCCGGCCACTTTGCAGTTAAGATTTGAGTGGACATCGGCCAGTTTGCAGTTACGTAAGAGTTGGACTTACGATATTTAAGGGAGGTAATTATATTGACTTTGCTCTATCAAAACAAGTAGTAATTTTAATGTTGTTTTTTTAATTTTTAAATTAAATTGTGATTTTGACTTTTTTTAAAGGCAAAACGTGATTTAGAGTTTTTAAAGAGCAAGTGTGTTATTTTGTGTTATCATGTGTGGCAGGTGCTTTTTCTGCTTAGCAGGTAATTATTGTGAGTTGCATTTTCAAGCCATATAACTTGGTTGAACAAGAAATACAACCTAATTCTTCAAAATCACTTATTTACAAGAAATTTCAAAGCTAAATGTATAAGAAATTTTTAGGACAAACACCATTATAATTGGTTTTACTCTGCGAATTTTATTAAGTGCAGTCAATTTTTAGAGGGTAATGATAGGCTATTATGTTAACATAATACTAATATATACTCGAAAAAAGAATTAGGCTTCATCAGCGATTTGATTGGTGATAGTGGTTTTCTTGGCTTGAAAGAGAGGGTCTGGCCTGCCATGCGTTGACTTGCGTTTTAGTTTGTTTGGTAAGAGTGATGCACTGCCAACGTCAGCCCTCAAGCAGTCATTGTTGAGTGTAATGACGTCGGATTTAGACACCGAATCTTCCAGTATAAAGTAGTCACTGCTGATGGGTACCGATACAGGTATGGGCTCGGGGCTCACAAAATTCTTCTGCCTTTCTTGAGTTTTACTTTGATGCAGATTACTTTTCGGTAACCCAATAGCAGGTGTAATATGTAGCCGGGCTTTAATTGGAGGTGCAGTATTGCTAGCGTTTATCTGTGGCTTAGGGTCAACCACATCTAGATTGTTACAGAGGTAATTATGCTCTGGTTGTAATTGTTGAGTTGATGGCAGTAACAAATTGGAAAGTTGGTTTCGGTCAGAAGTAGACAGATTTTGAGAACATTCCTGGCTGAACGTAAGAATTGATCCAGTTGAGATTTTATACATTTTGAGCCAATTTTCAAACCTCTTCATATTCCAGAGGTGCTCAACTTTAAGATCTAATTCACGCGCTTTGTCCTCAACAAACTGAAGAGTTATTGTGACAAGTTGAATATGCATGGCTTGTGCTGGGTTTTCAACTAAAGAAACAATTTTTTTAGCTTCTTGTGCTGCATAGATCTTTCGTTTGATCGCCTTATATGGACGAAGTAGAAACATTTCTTTGAATTTGCGGTTTTCAAACAAGCCTAGTAATTCAACGATGGAAAATTTTGAGACATTATTAATTCCATCGTGAATTGGAATATTGCCTTCTTTTAAGATTTCACCTTTCATTAAAGACCAAGCTTTGAGCGTAGACTTAGAGTCTTGTACAGCGTATTGCTGAAGTTCAAATGCTAGAGGACGCTTGCGAAAATCTGCACGGTTATAAAACTTTGGTGCAAGGGGAAGTTGGAAGTGTTCACATATTCTTGATAGACTAGGTAATGTGTCTAATGACTTCCACTTCCCGAATCCACGAATAAGATCAGCTACAGCGACCGGTGCAATGCAGAAATCCTGCCTGAGTCGTATGAGGTCGTTACTGCAGTCTGCAAAGATCTTGAGCACGCTTTCACTTCGAAAAAATGGACCCAGTACAGGTTCAATTAAATTCCATAACGGAAAAACATCCAATAAAATATCCTGGAATGGCGTTGATATAGTAATTAAACAAGTGAGCGAATGCTCAAGAGTGCCTAGGTTACTGTATTCCAGATCCACAGCAACCTCTGGTTGAAGTAAAAGTTGTTTTGCAACGTCCTCCAGGTCAACCTTCGTTCTTACATGAACAAAATTATTAAGAGGTAGATCCTCGTAAGTCAGGGTCCTGAGCATGGTTTCAGATGGTTTCCAGTTAAGTATTTTGTTAGCATCGTATGTTCCGAAATCCGGGTTGTAGGAGTTTAAATTGCTGCGGCGTTGTTTTAAACCTTTATAAGCTTCAATATCTTGCGGTCGCTCAGAAGCTAAACCAAATTTTTCAATAGCAGCGCGTGTTTCTTCGTGATATTGTTGGCTTTTGGGTTTTTTAGCAAAGCGTCTGTTGTATGTCCGCCTTTTTTCCATTGCTCTGTATGAAGTTAGAAACAAAGACGTAATTAGTAACGTTATACGAAGTTGCGTAAGATTTTTGATTCCATGTATACAGAATGCATTTTAGTACACTATTGTTTCTAGTTACTGGTTCGCAAATTAATCTACCTATAAAAGAACCAGTCTTTTACGTTCAGATTTACTAAGCTATGAATAAGCAAAATTACTCAAAAGCATAGTATTCTTTGCCGTGGCAGTGTAATGTGTGCATAAACATGCAACTATCCGTCGTTCATATTTTTTCTTCATACTGTAAGATGAGGCGAAATCGTAATATAGGGCAAATCTGGAGATAGGATAAAATTCCTACTATTTATGAAGGTAATTCGTTTTAGTGTAGTGAAACAACAAAAATGTACTTTTATATTTTATTGCTGTCATTGTTGTCAGTTTAAATTATTTTTAAATCATATTGGAAAAGAAAGCAGGCGTGCTTGGGTGAGCGGTTAGGACTGCAGACTGGAATGGAAATTTCCAGCCTCAGCTCAAAAGCTTCAATCCTCGGTCATTGCCTGCTAATCGTGTATGGCTCTGTGTATGTACGGTACACGTCACTAAATGGCTGATTGAAACCCAATCAACTTTGGTGCTCCTTAGTGACCACTACTTACTGTAGGGGCCTAGGGAATGGACT
>JAQFZC010005156.1:0-14681 GCA_034695205.1 Dicyrtoma fusca | reverse complement strand
GGACTCTTCCCTGCTTCCTTTACTCTCTTTGTCACATCTGGCCTCTGCCAATTTCTGGCGGGCCGACTGATTTGGTCCTTTATTGTGATCTGCTCACCCCTTCCTTTACACAGTACCGTTTCGAAAAGGTTAAAACACTTTCGCTGCACTGTTCACATTTTTCAAACCATTTCTACTTGGCATTCAAATCTAGATTCAGATTCAAATTCAGAGAATTTAGAAAGCCAACGATTTGACTTGCAATTAGCTTTCCTTAACCGAAAAAATTTGTTCGCAAATCCACGGACCACGGATTAAGCTGTACATCTAGCTACAGATGACAGAAGCAGAGCCCTTCGGATATTTATACCCGTCTTTCTTGTGAAGCTTTTGCTTTGTTTTGGTGGGAAAAATTAAAAGGTGTAATAAATCTCAAGGAATAAAATTAAGACGCAGAATTAGAAACATGTAAATAGTATTTGTGTAAACACGAGACATTAAAACAAATAACAAAATAATAAATGTAAAGTGTAAATAAGTTTTAGTAATACGCGGGCTGCCATGTTTTTAAAGCAGTGAAGGGTCTTGCAAATATAACGCCATGGGTATGGCATTGCGATTGGGGCCACAGCGGGCATTTCAAAAAAGGGCAAACAATACGATTGCAAACTTTAAATTAGGCAAAACGGAATAGGGACATTTGGAAAGTTGTAAAATTAGACATTTTCAAAAAGGACAAAACAAAGTTGGAGCATTTTGAAAAGTTGTAAAACACAGAATGACACATTTTCAAAAAGGACAAAACATGATTTTGGCATTTTGAAAAGTCACAAAACATCATATTACACTTTTTTCAAAAAGGGCGAATAGTGATCTGAGTCATCTGAGCATTTTGAAAGGTTGCAAAACGCAATATTAAGCTTTTTCAAAAAGGGCAAAACGTGGTTTTCGCATTTTAAAAAGTCGTAAAACACAATGTTACACTTTTTCAAAAAGCGAAAAGCACAAAAATATAATTTTTAAAAGTTGTAAAAAAAACAAAATATTACTTTTTTAACTTTCTCAAAATCGGCAAAACGTGGTTTTGACATTTTGAAAAGTCGTAAAACACAACATTACACTTTTTCAAAAGTAAAAAACCAAAAATAAAATTTGAAAAGTTGTCAAAAACAAAATATTACACTTTTCTCTTTTTCAAAATGGGGAAAACGTAATTTGAACGTTTTGAAAAGTTGTAAAACACACAACACATTTTTCAAAAAAGGCAAAACGTGATATTAGCACTTTTAAAAGTTGTAAAAGACCATAATACACTTTTTCAAAAAAGGCAAAGCTTCATATAAAGGTTTCTAAAATTTATAAGACATGGAAAATAGAAACTTTCAAACCTGCCCCCCCCCCCATCTTTCCTCATACAGTCATATTTGCGAGGCCCCCGCCCAGAGCCAGTAATACACACTTTAAATAAATAAATACCCGGACAGGTTTGTTTCTCCGTGAGCCACAGAGCTACAAGCAGCCTCAAAGTAATAATAATAATAATAATACTTGATGGCTATTTGGAATGGAAGCCCCGTGTGGCTTATGGCATGAGTAGAAAAACAAAACGTAAATCAAAATCCCATTAAAATATGGTAATTTATTAGTTTGCATTTCCGCACCACCTCACACACAAAAGCCAATGCCACCAAAAAACAAGGGAATTTCTACACGAGCACTCCTTCCAGTACTCACCACTGGAAACACACGGAAACACAGACACGGTCCAGCCACACGAATGAATGCATTTCTTTTTCTTGTATTTACAGTCTACAGTCCACACGAAATGGAATTACATTTTCTCCATTTTTGCTTATCTACGAAAGAACAAAGCTTCTACACCATATTTTAGGAACTGTATACAATTTGAAAATTAGAAAACAACTAATTTTATTAACCTATTCGGGACTGGGAAACTATTGGGACAATGCTTTACAAAAGTGTATTTTCTACAAATTAGCACTTTCGAAAAGGCCAAGGCGTGAAACTGAATGTTTTAAAATCATTCAAAACTAGAAACTAACACTTTCAAAAAGGTCAAAACTAGTAACTGACATTTTCAAAAAGGTCATAAGCAACAACCTAACATTTTCAGAAAGTTCGACACTAGAATTTACCATTTTTAAAAAAGGCAAAGGTAACAAATTAATGTCTTCAAAAAGGTCAAAACTAGAAATTAACATTTCAAAAAAGGTCAAAACTAGAAATCAGAACTTTCAAAAAAGTCAAAAGTGCATAGTACCATACATTTTCAAAAAGGTCAAAGGCAACAAATTAACGTCTTCAAAAAGGTCAAAACTAGAAACTAACACTTTCAAAAGGGTCAAATGCAAAACATTAACGTTTTCAGAAAGTTTGAAACTAGAATTTACCATTTTCAAAAAAGGCAAAGGTAACAAATTAACGTCTTTAAAAAGGTCAAAACTGGAAATTAACATTTCAAAAAAGCTCAAAACTAGAAATAAGCCGTTTCAAAAAGGTCAAAAGTTTATAGTACATAACTTACATTTTCAAAAGGGTCAAAAGCTACAAATTCATGTCTTTAAAAAGGTCAAAACTAGAAGCCAACATTTTCAAAAACATTGAAAACCAGTAACTAACACTTTCAAAAAGGTCAAAGCTAAAAATCAGTACTTTCAAAAGGGTCAAAGGCAACATATTTTCGTTTTTAAAAAGGTCAAAACTATGTATGTATGTAGAAACGAACACTTTCAAAAGCATTTAAAGAATAGTAACTAACACTTTTCAAACGGCCAAAACTCTCAATAACCATCAATTCAAAAAGGTCAAAACTGGATATATTACCCTTTCAAAAGGGCTAAATGAAAAAAAGCTGAATTGTGCGACCTTTACACTTACATAGCATTAGTTCCCGCTAAAAACTTCAAATCTGTTCAGGTCCACAGGTCGACAATATTGTACAGCCTCCCGTAATTAATTCGGCGCAAGATAAATAAAATTCCAAACTGGAAATAAAAAAAAATGTAATGAATATCTTTTGACGAGGCAGAAGAGAAATTCCAAATTCGAGAGCCAGAGATCAAAACTTTCACAAAGTTGAAAGCAATTTCATTCTTCGCTGTGCTGCCATTCTATTCTATGCTTTTCTATGCTTTCTCTGCTTTTCTCTGCAGTGATGGGAACAACTGTGCTGTACACACTTTTTCTTTTACTTTCTCCCGAGTAATGTTTGTTACGACTTTGGAGTTTTAAAAAATAGTCAGATTACATTTATACGGAGCACAAAGTAGTTGCTGGCAGATGCTCAACCATGCGAATCCAATATTCTAGCTTTTTTTTTCCCGCTTTAGCTTCTGTCTTGAGTGAACTTGTGTGTGTGTGTGTGTGTGTGCCTGGCCGTCTGCTTAACTGTTTACTCACATTTTCTATGGGCGTATCTGTTGTTTGTATGTAGCAGCCTTTAGTTATATGAATTGTTAGTGTAAGTGTAGGTGGGGCCTTGCAAATATGACGTCATATGTAAATTTGGAATGAAATTTGGGAGTATTTCTAAACACGCACAAAACATGAATTTAGATTTTTAAAAAAAGGCAAAACAGGGTACATAGTAACATGCCTATGTAAAGACTGCAAAATTTGATTTTGATCTTACGTTTTCAATGGCAGTAAAAAAGTCTAAAGGTAATTTAATTAGCATTTTAAAAAAAGACAAAAGGTGAAAATTACAGATTGAAAAGTTGTAAAATGTGATATTTCAGTTTCAGTTTCAGTTTGATTTATTGTCAAGTCATTCAGTACATAAATATTGATTTCCAATGACGGACCTAACGTTTTCATAACATAAAAACGTGCATAAGATTGCCATTTTGGAAAGTGTTAAAATAAGATATACACTCTTTCAAAACCTGGCAAAAAGTAATATTGACAGTTTTAAAAAAGATGTAAAACGTAGTAATGCACTTTCTCAAAAAAGGCAATATGATGTACTGGCACTCCGAAAAGTAGTAAAACAGGATATAGCACTCTTTCAAAAATGGAAAAACATTATATAAGCATTTTTGAAAAGGTGCAAAACTTGATAATGACACTTCTTCAAAAAAGACAAAACGTGATTTTAGCATATTGACAACAAGTAAAATGTATTAGTATTTCACTTTTCCATAACAGAAAAAACCGAATAGTACCAATTTGAAAAGCTGTAAAACAAGAAACTACACCCTTTCAAATTCGGAAAAACGTTGTATTCGCACTTTCAAAATGTGCAAGACTTGACAATTGCACTTTTTCAGGTTGTAAAAGGCGATAGTAACATTTTGAAAAGGTCCAAGACATTTGATACTAGTCTTTCAAAAGAGGCAAAATGCGCTCGTAACATTATGAAAAGTTGTAAAACACTATATTATACTTTTCAAAACTAAATATGTACTTCAAAAAGTAATATTTACAGTTTTAAAAAAAGTTGTAAAACGTGATATGTATTGCACTTTCTCAAAAAAATGCAAGATGCTGTATTACCAAATTAGCATTTATAGCCAAGTTGCTATATAAACACACTTTTTACTGCACTTTTTCAAAAAGTGCAAAACATTGTATTACATTTTCTAGAAGGTGCAAAATAGCACATGTAGGCATTTTCTAACACCACTGATTGCTATATAGCTACCTAGTAATATTTGCGAGGCCCCTCACTGAAGTTATAAGTTTTAAGCAGCAAAACTGTTAAAGATTGTTGATAGCACAGAATTTTAGAGAGAAAGCAAATTCTCTAAAATATATTGCATTGACTGTCAGGCTTTCTTTTGCGCTATACTTGTATAGACGGTATAGCCACAGTAGGTGCTATATAGATATATGCAGTGCCAGTGCCAGTGATATGTTTACGTGTTCAACTTTTCAGTCTTCAGTGTTGACAGGGTCGTTATGCATCTCTGTATGTATCTGGGTATTTACATGCAAGGAGCTTCCTGACTTAATCTTCCGTTGATCTGCACTGAAGCAGAGGCGGCAGATGCACAGACAGACGACAGGCATGTAATTACAAGTGGGCTTTGAAAACACATTAAACATAAAGCTTTGCATTTTACATTAAATCTTGCTTACTGCTACTAAAGCCAACTAGGTATGTACTAGGTACATATTTGGTAGGGTCTTTTGCAATTTAGGCATTTTAAAAATGGTAAACGAAACATTTTTTTTGAAACTGTGAGAAATCTAGTTTTACACTATTCTGGAAATGATAATTTCTAATTTTGACCTGTTTGAAAGTGGTAGTTACTACCGTTGAATGTTTTTGAAAATGTTCATTTATAGTTTAGAGCTTTTTGAAAATGGTAATTTGTAGTTTTTAATGTTTTTAGAAATGTTCATTTATAGTTTTGACCTATTTGAAAGTGCTTATATGTAGTTTTGATGCTTTTGAAAGTATTAGCTACTGTTGTTTATTAATTTTACTACTTTTTGAAAACTCTTATTTTTAGTTTTGTCCTTTTTAAAAAGTGTCGATTTCTTGTTTTGACATTTTTGAAAGTGTTAGTTACTACCGTTGAATGTTTTTGAAAATGTTCATTTCTAGTTTTGATCTTCTTGAAAGTGCACATTTGTAGTTTTACAGCTTTTAGAAAATGGTAATTTGTAGTATTGACATTTTTGAAAGTGCGTATTTGTAGTTTTGATGCGTTTGGAAATGTTAGTTACTGTTATTTATTATTTTTGCTTCTTTTTGAAAACGTTAATTTCTAGTTTTGCCCTTTTTGAAAGTGCTAATTTCAAGTTTCGATGCTTTTGAACATCTTAAATAGTGATTTTACATTTTTTGAAAAAGTCCGTTTCTAATTTTTACATTTTTTGAAAGTGTTCGTTACTGGCTTTGAACCTTTTTTAAGATGCCCATTTCTAGTTTTAACCTTTTTGGAAAGGTTAATTTGTCCCATAAACACTTCTGTAAAGCATTCTTTCCTTCCTTGCCTAAGTTGCTAATTTCCCAGTTACGGATTGGTTTCCACTTTCCACGAAAACAAAACAAGCACAAGTACTAAATCCACCTAGGTACACTATGCACATATTTTGTATGTACACCTTTTTACAATCTAAATCCGAAACAAAAAATGGAGCACTGTGGAGTACACTCTACAGTACAGAAGTACAGCGTTCAAAAGCACTAAAATCGGCAAAAAGTGGAATTAATCCAATAAACTATACACCAGCAACAGCTGTACTAGTACGATCGTAGAACAGGCTAAACCATTACAGATTAAAGTACAGTTACAGTAGTGCATAGATTCTAAAAATAGAAAACACTTTTTACAATTGAATCAAATCTGACCCTATCAGCAGAAGCATAGCCACAAGTAAACCACCCAGCAATATTACAGCCAGAACCAGAACAATTTATAACTATCAGTACAGCCGACTTTCTCCAAGAAATTATTTCCCATGACTTGAGGGAAATAAGAATAAAATCCATGTAAGAAATAAATAAAAAAAAACAAAAAAAAAATAGCACAAATGCTACCGAAACCGAATATACATAAAACAATCATCAAAATGTGCTCAAGTGTACGCAAACCTACACTTAAATCAGTTCTATGTAAATTGCGAAGGATTGAAACTTTTTTTTTTGCAAAAAAACAAACAAAAACCTCGAAATGATATACCTGCCTATATTTTGCATATATTTTATAGAATGGAATGATTTTGCTTTTTTTTTGTACCAAAAGACCAAATCTATAGAAGCAAGTAGCTTTTTTGTTTTTTCTTCCGTTTTTTTTTGTCTTTTGTTTCCCTTTGCTTTGTACTATGAGCGGAGAAAGCTAAGAAAATAAAAGCATGGGAACGGACAATATGGGAGCCAGCAACCTGAGGAACTGACTCAGTGACTTTTAGACGCTGGCAGGATGTTTGTACATCGTCAGTTGAGAAGCAAAGTGATCCATAGCCGGAATCTGGAAACTCTTAAAAGCAAAATTATTCAAATGTGCATCACTTTGCTTCTTCAATGACGATAAGTAGTACAATAGTGCCTATAGTGTGTATCATCTATGTATACACTTAGCTTATGGCCAAGTTACGAGCTAGCTAAGCTGTTTACTATTTACACAGTTTTTTAGAGCAAAGCTTGCTATCGTCAAAAGTACAAAAGTACAGAAAGAAAGCCTGGCTAGTAGAAACAGAAAATCCAGTGCCCAAAATCCAACACACGCTTTTGTATGGGATGTGTGTGTGTGTGTGCTTTGGGGGCTCGCAAATGTGTGATTGCAAAGAAACACGGTAAGAGAAACCAAGTATTTTGAAAACAATTTGTTAAATTCATGTTTTGCACATTTTAGAAAAGTATATTTTTGGAAAGGTTTTGCCTTGATTCACAGTATTCTATAACGTAGACCTTTCTTTGAAAAAATGTAATATCTCGTTTTGCAGCTTTTCAAAATGCTAAAATCCCTTTTTGACGCTTTCAAAAAAGTGCGATTTTACATTTTACACCTTTTCAAACTTCAAAATTCACGTCTTGCATCTTTTTAAAAAGTGCGATTTTACATTTTACACCTTTTCAAAATGCTAAAATCCCGTTTTGACTCTTTTGAAAAAGTGCGATTTTACATTTTACACTTTTTCAAAATGCTAAAATCACGTTTTGACTCAATCAAAAAAGTGCGATTTTACATTTTACACCTTTTCAAAATTCTAAAATCACGTTTTGACTCTTTTGAAAAAGTGTTCCGTGTTGTTTTGCACCTTTTACAAACGCTAAAATCCCGTGTTGCTTCTTTTTAAAAAGTGCAATCTTACATTTTACACCTTTCCAAAATGCTAAAATCCCACTTTGACTCTAGAAAAAGTTCACTATTGAATTTTACACCATTTCAAAGTACCACTTTTATTAATCTAGTTTCCCTTTTTTCAAAGCAATCCATTCCATTGAATTTGTAAACTTTCTGGAAAGTTGACGAGCGTCACATTTGCATGGCCCAAAATATTCAAGTATAAACTATACTTGCTATATACTCTGCTATACCTATACCGTGTCTCTCCTTTGACTTTCTACTTTGGAATTTTGTGTACGTTGCGTTGTAGGATTTGTGTGAAATCTCCCCGGGACCCCGATTTCCTTTTCTCTTGTCGTTTCGACGTCGGTGTTCTTCAACCACTGAGCCCTGCACTACTTAATACTACTACTTCTACTATTTGAGCATAGCACACTACATATATTTGGAATTCCAAATATTTTACAAAAAAAATACATATCCGAATTTGAGAAAGAGAGAAACATGATCAGATCACAGGTCACTGACAGTCAAAGTGGATTCAAAAAAGAGACAGCAACTAAGCCAAGCACACCAACAACAACAAAAACTCCGATACTGTGCAGAAAACATAGAACAACGAAAATAAAAAGGAAATTCAACAAAAGAAAGACAGGTGTAATTTTTTTTTCATTTCTTTGGCTGCTTACGATGCAAAACACTGTTTGACACTGACACGATAAATACAGTCATAGAGTGGAAACCGCGGGACGCGGGAAAATGGCATTTTTATTCTTCCATTGTAATTTGTTTTGTTTTTTTTTTGTTTTTCTAGCAAAAATTTTCTATAGGCAAATGGACGCCATGCAAATGATGGCTTGCACGCTAAAAAGCGATGGCAATAATTTTAACTAAAAGTGTCTACTGCTGGAACACACTGGAGTGGCAGTGGCCCATAAATAAAAAAGATGCCTTAATATTATTAATAATATTAGCCATCGCAAATATTATTTTAATAAAATTGTTTCAATAAAAATGGCTACAATATTAGTATAAAAAGTGGCATAAAATTGGCAAAAATCGGATTTATGAGCTTGCCTAAGCAAATAAATAATTTTGTAGGCACGAGAGATTGGCTTACGGTAGTTAAATTGATTAAAATTTGAAATTTAGATTTTAATGCTGATCCTTGATGAGCCCTATAACTCCAAATGTTACGAGCAAACGTCAAATTTATGGCCCTGCTTTTCATTTCGGATCATGCCTGCGTTTGGTCTGTTTAGTCTAGACGATCTGTCCTGTGCCATATAAACCGTAGGAATCAATCTGTACCAAATGATTAAAGGCTGTTAAAGCTTAAACTTTAGTGGCCTATGGAAATTGTAACGGTGTTTTGAAAATGTGTTCAACTAGTATACGTTTCATGTTTGGGAAACTTTTTAGAAGCGATGGCATCAGGTTCTATATGGTTTTTTTTAAAAAAGTGTAGATTTAATGTTTCGATCTGTTTGAAAACGTGCAATAGTGTGTTTTACAGATTTTCATAATGGTAATTTTACGATTTGCATTGTTTAAAAATGTCTAATAACGTGTTTTTTAGTTTTTGGAAATGCTTGTTTCAAGTTTTGTCTGTTTTGAAAAGTGTAATAACGTGTTTTACAGGTTTTAAAAATGGTGATTTTGAGTTTTGCACTGTGTATGTATATAGATAGATAGGACTCTTGAATCATAATAAATGGAATTTTTTTAAAAATACAAAATCTGTCATTTGCTATAAAACGCGTGGAAATTAACTATCTGCAATCCGTTCAAGTAGACTGCACTAAAATGTCATAGAATCAGATTGACGGGCTGAACATAAATTTTATTTTTACAAAAATAAAGATACTCGGAGTTAAGACTAAGCCATCACTTTATTGAACAAGCTGACACATGAAAATAAAAAATCCGAAAAAATCCGGAATCGGGGCATGGGGAAAGAAATTGAGATCTGTGCTGGGAATGGGATGGCAGTTTGGGGTTGGAATAAAGTATCGTGGGCGAAGATGCATTGTGGCCGAAGTCCAATCCATGTTTAATAGCATTATGAAGGAAGTCCAGCGTCTTCACTGTTTTTCAAAATATTTAAATTACGATTTAAACTATTTAAAAATATAGACACTGTTCAGGAAACTGTTTCAAAAAAAAACAAAACTGCTAAATTACACCTTTTCAAAAATATTAAAACTGCTTTTTTCAATATAGTAGAACCGCAAATTACACTTTTTCAAAACAGTAAAACTGGTATTTACCGTTTTTCAAAACGTCAAAAACTACTATTTATACTTAAAAAAAACGGCTATTTGCACTTTTTTAAAATGTCAAAAACTGTTATTTAACTTTTAAAAAATAGTAAAACTGCTATTTGCACTTTCTAAAATGTCAAAAACTGGTATTTGTACTTTTACAAAACAGTAAAACAGCTATTTGAACTTTTTAAAATGTCAAAACTTGAGTTTAGTACCTTTTCAAAATGGCAAAAAATGCTAATTACCCTTTTCAAAAACCTCAAAAGTTGCTATTTACATCATTTAAAAAACAGCAAAGCTGCTAATTGCACTTTCAAAAGTGTCAAAAACTGCTATTTGAACTTTTTCAAAGGTAGTAAAAGTGTTACTTACACCTTTTCATAACAGCAAAGCTGCTAATTACCCTATTTCCAAAGAAATAAACTACTAATTACACTTTTTTAAAAACAGCAAAACTGCTCATTACACTCTTTCCAAACAAGTAAACCAGGAAATTACACCTTTTTAAAAACATTAAAACTGCTAGTTAAACTTTCTCAAAAACTGCAAAACTGCTATTTACACTTTGTGAAAATGTGAAAAACCTCTTTTTACACTTTTTGAAAATGTGAAAAACCTCTTTTTACACTTTTTGAAAATGTCAAAAACCGCTTGTTACACTTTTTGAAAATGTCAAAAACCGCTTGTTACACTTTTTGAAAATTTCAACAACCGCTTTTTACACTTTTTGAAAATGTCAAAAACCGCTTGTTACACTTTTTGAAAATGTCAAAAACCGCTTTTTACACTTTTTGAAAATGTCAAAAACCTCTTTTTACACTTTTTGAAAAACTGCAAAACTGCTTTTTACACTTTTTGAAAATCCAAAAACCTCTTTTTACACTTTTTGAAAATCCAAAAACCTCTTTACACTTTTTGAAAAACTGCAAAACTGCTTTTTACACTTTTTGAAAATCCAAAAACCTCTTTTTACACTTTTTGAAAATCCAAAAACCTCTTTTTACACTTTTTGAAAAACTGCAAAACTGCTATTTACACTTTTTGAAAATGTCAAAAACCGCTTTTTACACTTTTTGAAAAACTGCAAAACTGCTATTTACAGTTTTTGAAAATGTCAAAAACCGCTTTTTACACTTTTTGAAAAACTGCAAAACTGCTATTTACACTTTTTGAAAATGTCAAAAACCTCTTTTTACACTTTTTGAAAATGCCAAAAGCTTATAGACTAGGCATGCCCTACAATGCGTCTTCACCCACGTTATGTGCTTCTGACAGAAGAACCTACAAAGCACTGTAGAGTATCCATCCCTACAGACTGAAGATGGGCGGCTGGTGGATTGGTTTGGATTTTTGGATCTGGATTTGATCTGGATCAGAAGGATGCGGACGGAGGGACAGTGGAACAAGTTGAGAGCTTCTGTGTTCGAGTGTACTAGGCCATCCTTTTGTTGACTTGACACGCTCAATGTCTCCCTCGTGTCAGACTGACAGACAGACGGACGCACAGACCGACGGACGGACCGCTGGATGGAAGAAGACAGGAAGGCATTCTGATCTGCAAGGGAATTGAGCCCAGTTTTTGAGACCGAAAAGCACAGCAGACTGAAAAATACTGATTCATCTCGTCACCAAAGATCCAATGACTCAACTGAATCTTCCTTCATCGCCAGAATAAAAAAACTGGCTCGTAAAAACTGAGTCCCAAAATCCAATCAAATCTCCAAAGTACATATGTGTTTGGTTGAGGCAACTTGGCTGATTTTTGAATGAATTTTGCCCACTTGTGCTAAAATTTTAATCTGTGGGACTGGCAAAAGTTAATTGGCGATCTCATCTCAAATTTGATTAGTTATTTTATTGCACAGAGCAGTCAGTGGATGATTTCCAGCCTGTTTCCCTCCCTGTATGTATGCATACTGCATCTTCTGTAATTATACGTCGATTGACGAGCTGTAAAAGCTGTGGAAATTTACCATGTGTGCTTCCGCATCCTTCATATCGTGGGTCAAGAAGCATTGTGGCGTAATTTGGGAGTACAGTCGTTCAGTCTCCGCTTAAAAGCATTGTGTGACAATAATCCCACGGAACGCCGCTTTAATGGCATTTTGACAAGTTTTTTTACAAGGGTTTATAAAAGTGCAAAAAGCACTTTGACTCTTTTCAAAAATGAATAAAAGTGGTATTTACACTTTTCTAGGGCAATAAAACTGCCAATGAACTCTTAAATCTTTTAAAACATGAATAAAAGTGGTATTTTCACTTTTCAAATCCAATTATACTGTCATTTGACACTTTTCAAAAATAGCAATATGTACTGGCATTTACACTATTCAAAGACAGTACAACTATCATTTAGCTCTTTCCAAAAATGTATAAAATTGGTATTTACACTTTTTTAATCCAGTAAAACTGTCATTTAACCCTTTTCAAAACTAGCAAAACTGGCATTTATGTACACTATTCAAAGACAGTACAACTATCATTTAGCACTTTTCAAAAATGTGTAAAACTGGTATTTATACTTTTCAAATGCAGTAAAACTGTCATTTGACACTTTTCAAAAATAGCAAAACTGGCATTTACACTATTCAAAAGCAGTACAAGTATCATTTTGCTCTTTTCAAAAATGTATAAAAGCGGTATTTTCATTTTTCAAAAAAAGCAAAACTGGTATTTCAATACACTTTTTGAAAAATACTGAAACTCTAAACTGCTTTCAAATATGTGTACAACTCTTATTTAGCTTCTTCTAAAAGTATCAAAAGGGGCATTTGAACGTTTTAAAAAACTTCAACGGATTGCTGTTC
This sequence comes from Dicyrtoma fusca, assembly GCA_034695205.1. NCBI lineage: Eukaryota > Metazoa > Arthropoda > Collembola > Symphypleona > Dicyrtomidae > Dicyrtoma > Dicyrtoma fusca. Next base: position 1,868 of record JAQFZC010005156.1, on the reverse strand, counting down.
AAACATTTTAGGAAAGTTCGTCACAATAACGCACTTTTCACAGTCGATTGTTAGACCTTTCGTCAAAATGACACTGCATTATTGCATCAACTCTGGAATTGGGTCAAAATGCTTCTTCCCCCACGATTTGTCTCATATTATAGCCAATAACATAAAACTCATTGTAGAAATTGAAAGTGCTTGAGAATCACAATCCCAATTAAAGGAAATTCCGTCATTCAGCTCTTTCCCTATTTTTATTACAGAATTATTTCATTATTTCGTTTACAATTACAGCCCAGGTACTGTCCGGACATAAAATGGCTCGACAGATTCCCCAAAGAACCTTTACATTATAATCGTTCCGCCAAAACTACGAAACTGCAGTCAAATTGTCGATCAAATTATAGCGATCCCATATAGAAAGGAGAAAGTACGAGCCTACATAGCATAGGTACTTCTACAAATAGGAAAAGGGTTTGTTTTGGTAATGGAATATGTAAATGGCTGTATTGGCAGTGCAGATAGGGTGGCTTTGAAAAGTTGTAAATCGAACTGTGTGTGTAGGGATAGTGATAGCTACAGACTAAGGATTGAGAGAGCAATTAGACGAGTCCATCCTCACTGCAACTAGCAATTATCCACGTTGCGTTACGTCACAATTCATTTCACGCACGACCGACGCCGTCGACACGAATTGAAGCAAATAAATACGAACAAGTCTCTGTAATTACGGTCTCCATGTCATTCTGTTGAGCTCAATGCAATGAGCCCACCGACCGATTCAGATCACATATTACGCTCTTTTAGTGAAGGCTCTGTGCAGTGCAGACGGAGAGAGCAGCGTAGTGATGACAGTACAGAAGATGCGGTGGCGTGTGAGTGTGAGGCTTGCCTAATTATACAAAGGCTCAATGGTTATGGCCATAGTATTTCCGAAATAATGGTCTGGGGCCTGGGGGCCTTGCATAAGTGATGGCAAAATATTTAGGATTTAGGATGGAGCTAGTTGTGTATACATCATTAGCAAACAGGTCAAAAAACTAATTTACATGTTTGTGGGAAGGCAAATGTGATACTAGCTTACTATTTGAAAAAGTGTAAAACATGATAGTGGCACTTTTTCAAGCTGTGGAACGTGATTGAAGCCTTCTTTCAATGCAATATTTAAAAAATGCGAAACCTGAGACTTGGGATTTTGAAAAGGTCAAAGCGTGATAATTGCACTTTTTCACATGGTAAAACGTTATACTGGCATTTTGAAAAGGTGCAAAATCAGAGAGAAATGAACCTTTTTAAATGGCAAAACGTGTTACTAGCATTTTGAAAAGGTGCAAAACGTGATAATTACACTTTTTCACAAGGAAAAACTTGATACTACCATTTTGAAAAGGTGCAAAGCACGATATTACATTTTTCAAAAAAGGAAAAATGGGGTACTGGCTTTTTTGAAAAAGTGGAAAACCAAATAAATGAGCTTTTTCAAATGGCAAAACGTGTTACTAGCATTTAGAAAAGGTGCAAAACGTGATACTTACATTTTTCCAAAAGGCAAAACTTGATACTACCATTTTAAAAAGGTGGAAAGTACGATATTACATTTTTTCAAAAACGACAAAAGGTGTCAATGCCATTTTTGAAAACGTGAAAACCTGATAAATGAACTTTTTCAAAAGGTAAAACGTGTTAATAGCACTTTGAAAAGGTGTAAAATGTGATAATTGCGTTTTCAAAACTTTAAAGAAATAAATATCATTAGACTGTTTCAAAAACGACAAGCGCGTGCTAATGACATTTTTAAAAGTTGCAAAACCTCATATTACACATTTTCAAACATGGCTAAACCTGGTATGTAATGGCTAAATATTTCTAAATAAACATACAGAGCA